>JABUQX010033395.1:15000-36838 GCA_015478945.1 Trachelipus rathkii
CATCATCTTTAAGATCCGCCCGCATCCGCATCCGCAAACAGTCAAATTTTGACATCCGGTCCATCAGCTAATATATATATAGTAGTATATATATATATTATATATATACTATATATGTATATATATAATATATATATATATATATATATTATTTATATTGATTTGAGATGGGGGGGTATATATTATTATATTATATATATATATAATTATATATATATATATATATATATATATATATTATATATATATATAATATATATAATACTATATATATATATATAATATATTATATATATATATATATTAATTTATATAAATATATATATATTATCATTATATAATATATAATATCTATATATATATATATATATATATATATATATTATATATATAAATATATATATATATATATAACCTTACCTACCTACTTGGTTGCCCCCCGCTCCTTTCCAATGAGAAAATGAGAAAAGGGAGTTCTCGAGATATTGTGTTATTAAAGCAGGCCGGAACCAAAGATTTGTCAAAAGAAATGCGTTATAAGAATATCTAATGTCAGTTAGGTCTGAGCAATGTAACAGATAACTTGTGTTGTCAAGTATCAGGGAGTGACATCTTTAATAGTGGGGTAGTAAGCATCATGAATTTTATATTTATATTCCTGAAAAGAGGGATGGTGACCAGAACGTAAACTTGACATTTCTAGCGGACGTGCTTGGTGGTAATGGTGTTAAATTGGATAAGCGTAGATTGTTCTTTGGGTAAACTGAAGGTGAAAGTGTTTAGTAATGGGATTATCTAGGGGCGAAGTAAGGTGCGTGTTGTATATGTCATATTAGTACAAAGCTAGTGTGGTCCTTTTTCTTCTTGGTGAAACGGATTGCTGTATTGTTTGATGTAGTGGGGTGGTCTATTGAGGGTAATTTGTTGTATAATTGGCTGCCCATCATGTCGAGATGGGAACTTACCGAAAGCATTTTTGTTTCGGTCAGTAAGTGATAGATGGGTGTGAAGGGGGAGGTAGCCTAATATTATGATAAAACTTAATTTTTTAAAACTTATTGTTTATGTATGCTGCTCTGTGATATTGCTAGTGTCCAGGTTGGTGGGGCATAGTTTAAGAAGGGACAGAGGTATTGAATGTATACTATTGTGATGGTCTCTTTGTCTTAGTCAAAATTGGTTCTGGTTAATGTTTTCATTGGGTTTAATCCATTTGTTTCTCTAGAAGTAATATTGTTTACACTGTTGGTGAATGTCGGGTTGTATCGAAGGTTAAGCCAAAGGTAGTGTGTTGTTTATTAAAAGGGTCTGATGTTTGAATGGAACAGAGTTGGATTATTCGATTCTCTTCCATTGGGTGTAAATAGTGTGATAGACGAATTTTGAGGATTGACAGTCATACTATTTTGTGATATCCATTATTCAAAGTAGTTTATATATTGCTGTAGTTCTCTACTTGCTGTATTTATAGAGGAGTTTTGTGCTGTGATTGGTCGGTCGCTTGCATAGCTCTTGATTTTTATAGATGGAATTAAGGATTGAGATAGGTCATGAATAAAAAATTTGAATATCGTTGGAGACAAAACGGAGCCTTGGCTGACTCCATTATATAGCTTGTATGTGCTGGAGGAGTGGCATCCATGTATGACTAAATGTTCGCCCAGATAGGAAGCTTGCAATTAATTTCTTGTCAATGATGTTCATTACTGCATTTAATACTTTATCTACTAAAGGATGGCGTAGAACTGTATTGAAAGCTTTGTTATGTCTATTGCAACGCTTTGGAGGGTTCATATATGAACTTAGGAGGGTGCAGGTAGGGATTTGGTCTGATAAAATCCCTCGTGAATATGCTTTGTGTCAGATTGTTTAGTAGTGTGTGGTGGAGCGTCTTTGTCTAAACCCATGTTAAGTATTCTAAAGAGGGATAGAATAAAAGATTCTATTCAAGATTAACCTCTCGAATATTTCAGATATTTTGGAGAGCAATGATATAGCTCTAGATGAAGATGGGTAATTTGGGAGGTATTTAACTAGGTTTTAGCAACAGTAGGCGAATTTATACTATATTGTTGCGTCGTTCTCTATAGAAATGGTAGGCGAATATAGTGTATAGTTTGTTACCAAGCTATATTTAGGATTAAAAATGTGGAGATAGGGTTTACTTGTATACATTATTATATTTAAATTAGTTATTCTTACATTAATTTCGTAACTAATTCTTCAACTTGATCGACATACGCACACGCATTATATGATATATATTTATATTATATAGATACCTCTTCATTCTACTACTCTCTGACTGCTCATCTACTTACTCTCTCTTACTACCACCAAACGCTGTTGCGTAAATATATATTAATGTTCATACCTCTATAACTACACTATATTCGTTATATCTACATCTCTATACTTTACTCGTAGTCTCATTACTAACTCTAGTCTCATATATATTCAGATATCACTGTCCTGTTCCGTGATATAGAATGTGGATCCTCTCGTCTACAACTCTCTCTCATGGATCATCTGACTGTGTGTTAGATGCTCGGTCAGAGCTTATCTTGTGTTTTGACATTTGGCTTGGCGTAATTAGGAGGCTACGGATATATCAATCAGGAGACATCTATAGTTTAGGCTATCATTTAAAAGAGCATCTCGCCTTGGAGGTACTCTATTAGACTACTACACTAATGCGTTATAAATTATGGCAATCATCAACATCATAAGTTTTGTACGAACAAAAGACCGAGTTTGAGAAACACAAATTTCAATTGAAAGAATTAGCTTAATTACATATGTATAGGGCATTCAATGTACTCAGGAAATTTTCAATCATACACAACTGCTCTATTAAGCGTAGCCATACGGAAAGTATGTAAGGCGCAGCGTTTTAGTCTGACAAGTGGCTGGAAATATTTAAATATCAAATCGATTAATTAAAAAGTTTAAATTTAAAAAAAATAATAATAAGAGAGATTATTATTTTTATTCCCTGAACTAGTTAATATATAGAGACAATAATTACAAATGCGTACACGCAACATGATGATTGGATATAGTGTTGTAGTTCAGGTTATATGGAGAAGAACCTAGATAGATGCGGAGAGAAAGCTATGTCAGAAGGGGCATAGCGCATACGTTCTAATGGTTCCTAAAGCACGCGGACTCGTTAAGCAAGATCACAACTGCCAGAATATAGGAAGTAACATGACACAAATCTCGGAAAGCATCTTGCATATATATTCGAAAACCCAGGTCCTCGCGCCAAGAGGACGATATAATTATCCAAGAGTATGACATCGTGTATTGATCGCGGATGTCGACCACGCCGTTTCATGTAATACGGTCCAGCTGAACAGCACGCGATGAAGGAGCAGATTTGTTCTTATATGAAAATCTGTAAAAAATGTGACGTAATGTAGATTTTATAAGCACCGTAAGTACAAAGACTCTTGGAAGCAGGCTTTAGAGTCTGCAAACCGAAGAAGAAACCTCTCCTAACAGACAGACAGCGTAAGGCAAGACTTGGCCGTGGGCCCAAACAAACCATAAATTGTTAACTATGGACTAAGATACAATGAGAGAATGAAGATACTATATATATAAGATGAGAGATAGAATACTGATTTAAGAATAAATAAAGTCAATTACGTGTGAGTAAATTCTCTTTAATATGTAGTAAGGCCATAACGGGCATAAAGCTTGAAGATATGTACATATAATTATATAAATGTAACCATAACAATAGCAATTGTAAAAACCCAACAATATACATATTCTCTAATATGTATAATGGAATGAGATAGGTGATTGCAAAGTAAGACCTATACAATGTTGTGACAGGTTGGACATTTGTGCACATCAAACGATTAGAAGGTATGTGAAATTTAAAATATATAATAGATATATGCGACTAACAAAACTACTGCATACCAGTGCTTCTCAAGGGATCGGTGAAATTCTGGTTACCGGAGAGTCACACAGGATCATACTTATAGGTCTTTCCAAGAGCCCACTCACTCAATTGCATCTCACCTCACTTGTCTCGCACCTCTACAGTGGTTAACAATGGTTCAATACTATATCAGACCATTCCCATATGGTTCATATGCTTTGATTTCTCGCACAGAGTCGGATCGTCAATCGAATAGAGAATCTCTGCTAATAAAATTTGAATTTCCTCTCTAAAAAACCAAACCCAGACTAACGAAAAGGGACCTAATCATTCCTCGGGCCCTTATTTATGTCTTGTGTTATCATTGCTTATATCGTTGTGACATGCTACACTAATTTGAAAAAACATGTTTATGCTTGCCTCGAAAAGATGTAAACTTGGTTGTAAAAAGTAAGGGTTGGATAATTAAATATTAAATCTTTATTACTTTAATTTTTTACTTTTTATAATTAGTTTTAAGGCCAAAATTACGATACTTTTATCTCAAAAACTTCTGTTCATAGCCATTAAAACGTATTTCCGATGAAGATGATTAAAATTCGCATGTGGAAAAAGAATATTTATTATCTATATATTCGATATCATTTGGGATCTTGGTTTTGTCAAAGTGTTATGATGTGGGCGTATTGCCATAATTTTTTAACCATTGGATAGCTGAAGAGATGCTCTTTTTAATGGTATATAATACATCAAATGTACCTTTTACGAGCAATGCGCAAAATAGCTCAAAACTCTCAAAATTTTCATAATCCTTAACAGGTGTCCCACTTCTTTACCAAAGCAGCATTATTATATATATATAATAATATACTTATATATAATATATATCATAATATATATTATATATATATTATAACTTACTATATGTATAATATATCTATATATAGGCATATATATAATAATACTATATATATATTATAAGATATTATAGTATTAAAAATTATAGTTATATGTTATGTAATATATATATATATATCTAGTATTTTATATATATATATAATATATATTATATATTATACTATATTATTCTTCTATTATATAGTATATATATATATAATCTAGCATATAGTTTTGTTCATATTTAACTAGTATATATAGTATAATGTTATATATATATATGATATATATACTATATATATATATATTATATATATATAGTATATCATATATATAGTCAGTTATCATATTATATATGATATGTATACAGTGAGTGGAATAATATATAACTAGTGACGAGAACCTCTAATGGCGTTGAGGAGGAGAATTTTATAATACTAAATAGACAAACATAATCTAAACATTTTATTTAAGACCGACTGTTTCGGCGTGAATCACGTCTACCGCATTAAATCAAATGGCTTGGACTATACTGAACAACATAAAAAAATTATTAACCATCAAATAATAATTAATAAATAGATAAAATATATATAAATAAGAATAAATAGAAGAAATTAATAATGCGCAATATATAGAAAAGACCACTAAAGTGACAACAACTCTATTCAGTGTTAAAATATTATTCAGGTTTGTCAAAATTTTTCATTATAGCTTTGGGCGTGGTGCTGCCAATATATAAGGATTGCCAAAAAGTGGAGTCCACCTCTTGTTCTTCATAGAAGATTCACAAAATACTGTCGAAATTTGATGCTATATGCCGTGTATAGGGATGTTTATTCCTTGCTGATAGAGAATGAGATGTTGCGAGGAGTCGCTAGATATGAAGTCGATCTTGCGAGTTGGAGAAGGACGCCATTACGCAGGAGTGGAGAAAAGGACAAAGAGAAATGCATTTAGAAGACAAGCGGTGTTTTAGAGAAGGAAGACCAAGAACGCTGCGAGGCTTGCAACGAGGGATTGGAACTTTGAGGTGCTGGGGAAGGAGACGGTTTCTGAGAGAACATTTTGAGTTAAGACTGTGGCAAATGAACTTGAAATGACAAATATTTTTAAAATTTAAACCAAAATGGTAAGAATCTATTTAAAATGATATTACGGAGGAGCCCAACTTTTAAATACTTGATTCTTTGTTGCATATCCCGACAAAAGTTCAAGTAAATAAAAATGGACCAACCATTATTATTGGGATTGTATCATGTTATTATAAAGAAGATGAGAGAATGAGACCCATTCGGTGACAGGGACTCGGAGTCCGGCTACGTTAGGTCAATGAGGAATGAACAAGCACCAAAATGCGCGTCCGGTAGCTCAGGCGGGTTAGAGCACTCGCCACTAAGCGAAAGACCCCAGGCTTCGCACTGGTGCGGTCGTCTGAGTGTGTATTATTTTCTTCTTGGCTCCCGTCTTGCTCAGACTTAAAGAGAATTGAGCACACCCCGTCCTAGATTAGGGCTTTGCCCGCGAGTGGTCCGAAAACCTGCTAAAAAAAAAAAAAAAAAAGAAAAAAAAAAAAAAAAAAAAAAAAAAAAAATGTTTACAAAAGTTTCTATAGGAGATACTTTATGTTCAGCAATGCGAATGAGAAAAACTACTAGTGAGGTCTCCTATTGTAGGTGGCAATCACAGTCACCCGCACCTTGTATTGTGTATATCACTGAATGACCATAAAGGTAAAGGAGAAGGTTATCTTTATACTTTGAAGAACTTTTCCAATTTTATTGTTCATTTCCAATGTCTGCATATTTAAGTTGAACAGGGGGATTTGAGATTTTTTAATATTCCTTTTTAATTCTGCGTTCAATTTCAAAACTCATCTCTCCCCATCAAAGGTAATTTCATATACGACTTATCCTTTTGGCACTTGTTAATTGTAGTGCAAGAATATTTGATATTTTATGAGTTGTTTCCTGAATATATTGATCAATTGATAAACTGGGAATCCATTCTTTTAGAAATGCGTCTTTTCAGGAAGCATCCAATTCATTCACGCAAAGATTAATATATGTAGAATGCAAGTATCTGTAAGCTCTAAACACAGAAGTCGCCGGACGGAAGAGCGCGTTTTTAAGTAAGTTAATTCTTATAATTAATTGCGCGCAAATAAGATATATATATGTATGTATTATAGTTATATATATATTACTATGTATATTACGGAGCTATATATATATAATATAATATGATATAAATATATAGTATTATATATATTTATATATATACTAGTAATATATATGTATATAATATTATTATAATATTATAAATTAGTATATATTAATACTACTTATATATATATATATATATATATATAATATATATAAATAGCGTATCTATATATATATATATATACTTTATATGATATATTATATATATATTATATACTATTATATATAGTATATTAATATATATGTTATATATATAATATAAATAGTATATATATATTAGGGACCCTATATATGTATTATATATAAGTATTTATATAATATATATATATATATATAATACTATATATTATATAATATTAACTAGTATAGTATATTATTATATATTATATATATGATATATATATATATATGTTGTATAATATGATATATATATAATATATATTATAGTATATTATATATATATGTATATAATCGTATTATAATACTAATAATTATATATATATTATATAATATATATATATATAGTATAACTATATATATATTAGTATATATATATATATATATACTATATATCTATATATTACTATATATATATATTAGTTATATTATATTTTATATATACGCTTATTAGTCTATTATTCAAGTATATATAGTAATGCTCGGTAATCTAAATATATATATACTATATATATCGTGATATATATAGACTAATATATATATAAGTGGTGTGGAGTGCACAGGCGATGAGTATTAACGATATAGTAGTAATATATTATAGTAGTATATCATATATATATATAGTTATATCCACTATATATAGGCCTATATAGCTGTATATTATATATATATTATATATATATATATTTATATATATACTATACTATATCTAGTATATATTATATATATATGGTATATATATATAAGGCTTTATTTAAATATATATAGATAGTTATAGTATATATATATACTATATATAATATATATAAGTATATATAGTATCTATATACTATATATATATATATATATACGTTATGTATTATTATATAATAATATATATATTATAGTATATATTAGGATATATATATATATATGTATCATATATATATTATATGATGTATATATATATATATATATATAGATATATAGTGATATATAGTGATATAATTTAAGTATATTATTATATATTAGTATTATATTAGTATATAGATATATATACTACATATATGAATGTTACTAACTAAATATATATATACTTATATATACTATATATATATATAAGTTATGGTATATATATATATAATATTACAGGAAAATACTATATATATACTATATAAATATATATATAGTATACTATATATATATTATATTTATATTTATATTATCGCGCATGTTTATAAATTAAGTTTACTTAAAGCCCCAGGGGATCTGGCCAAAATACTTTGGATGGATTTTTTTGATTTGGTTTTGTTATTATGATAAACATTTTAGATGGACTTTTCTTCTTGATTTTTTCGTATAAATATTTTATGGTATTTTTTCGATTCCGTAACGTCACCTGAGAATATAATTTGCAGTTTACATTATAATATCGCGTGAGTTAGCGAATCTGAAAAATAGAAAAATACAAAATCAAAAAAAATTCACAGAATTGCTTTTTTTAAAAAAATCAAAAAAATCAAAAAATTGGCCATCCTGCTTAAACCGCTTTTCGATCAGAGCACACAAGATCTATCTACATATCATTAATCTTGTCGAATGAAATGGACTTTCTAAAGAGCATTTCTAAAGCATGGATTCCCAGGTTGTTTATCCATTAGACAAGTATATATCACAGTGGAACAAAACTTTGTTCGCTTAAAGAGTAGTCGATATCTCTGCCTCCTATTAACTTATATCTGTATTTGAAATACCTTTTATGGGGAGGAATGAGATTGGGTGAAAATTGAACGCAGAAATTAAAAGGACGATAGGACTTTAAATCAACATTACGCGCCCAGTTCAACCTTCACGATTATATATACATAATAACGGGATCAGTAGTGCTATAGGACTGCATCGAAGCGATTATATTAGTATATAGCTCGGGGGCGTAAGAGGTGAGTGGCGGAAGCGGCGGATCCAAGTACGGATAATTATCCAGGTAATATATAGTATGAACATTATATAGTTATCGTATAACTATTATATATATATATATATTATATACTACTCAAAGAATAGATATATTATAATATAATGATACTTCACAGAGTATGGCACGACTAGTGCCAATATAAGTCAACTTCTTCTTGCTCGGTTGGCGTATACCAGTTTATCGATACGAACGCGTAGCCCTGAGTGTGAGAAAAGATTGGCCACTACGATCTTATCCTTTTTTTGCCCTTCTCCAGTTTAGATACTATGTGGCAAAATAGTAGGAGATTTAACAGTCTAAGAATTTATTATGTTGCTAAATTATCTGAATTCATATACCGTCACGGCCACTCGCCGGTACACCACACCCACATCCACACACACACACCCGCGACATATATAAAGTATATAATTTACTATGTATATATTAGTTGATATATATATATATTATATATAAGTATATATATTATAGTATATATGTATATAATAGTATATAGTAATATATAATATTATTATACTAGTATAATAATATATTATATCACTTATAATGGTTTTATATATATATATCACGTTTTGTTGATATATAATATTATTTATATGTTTTAAGTATATATATATATCTATGTATTATATAATAATATATAATAGTGAATACTTATATATATATATACTATATAGTATTTATTATATATGATAAGTATAATTTAGTATATATATATATACATATATATATATGTATATATTGATATTAATATATATATATTAATATAGTAGTATATATTTATATTATATATACTATATATCTACTCTATAATAATTATTATTATATATTATTATATTTATATATTTTTCCCCTACTAAACCGATATTTGAAATATGTTCGGTTGTTCTGGGGCACGAAACCCCTCACCTCGCTCGGCCTAATAGATTCCCGACTCTTCCAGCTTTCCATCTCACATTTACCTCATTTTTAAGCAGCGAATGCCATCACGTATACATTGCCCAACTGCTTCTTGTACTTTCCACAACTACGTCTTCCATCCGGCTATATATATATATATATTATATGATATATATATATAATATATATATATATATTTATATATATATTCTTATATACTATTATATATATATATATATATATATATATTAGTATTCAGTAATAATATATATTATATAATATATATATATATATAGTATATATATATATATATATAATTTATATATATATATATAGTATAGTAGTAATAGTATATATTCGTTACGTTATACTGAGTATTTAATATTAGATACTGGATTTAAAGTATATTAGAAATTCTTAGGCCCTAGGAAAATTCTGGTTCTACTTAATAAAAAACCGTGTTGATTATCAACTTGCACGAATTCTTTTTACTGCAGAAAAAACTTTAATACAATTTTTAGCTTTCGCCTAATACATTATTGCCAAGGACTTTTAAATTAGAAAGGATGTAACATTTTTTTTTTCCCTTACTAAAATTTTACAAGAACTACGTTCGTTTCGCCTCTATGTCGGGAGGCCCCTCTTCAGGTGTGGCGACCTTAATCGAGAACACCGAAACAGAAAGAATCAAAAATTTGAGACCGTGACTCATGAAGTTTTTTGGAGTTGGTTGGTTACTGTTATATTTTTTTTGTAAGAATATTGCTTTCATTAAATTGATTTGAATCGTGTCCATCTTCGCTTCGCCTTGTCAGGTAATCTATTTCCAATTATTTAATAGCAGAATGCTATTCAACTTGCTTTCGTCAACTAAATAAATATTCTGAAGTGTTGAATTTTGATTTGCGCATCTATTTTATATTGATGGATGGTTATAGTTTGGGTTAGCTGAGAAGTAAGAGCAGAGGTTTTATGTTGTCGGCACTCTAGATCTTGTTTATGTTGTTTTATCCGTCTTTCAAAATCGTTTGTTTTGCCGAAATACGCCAGGTTGCAGTTATTGCAGTCTCTGCATGGTATACGGTATACGCATTCAATGAGGTCGGGCTTTTTCAACTTTTGGAGCAGGGGGGAGGAAAATTCCCGTTTTTAGGGGGGAAGGTGTGTAGATTGAGTTGAAATGGATGTTCTTTGGAAGGGAGCGAAATTTTTTATTATGCTGGTCCCGTAGGAAATTGGGGGAACAGCGGTAATGTAGATCTGGAGGTGTGGGGGGGTTTTTTTGAATTGTTGTGTTGTATTGTAGAAATTTGTGTTGGCCCGATTGTCTTAGAGCTGAGAACTATGATGTAACCGCGGAGGGTAGACCGGTAACTTTGTTCGAAGTGGAGAAAGGGAAGCTGGAATTCCTGTTTTGAGGAAGGGGTGGAGCATATACGTAGAGGCCCGGAGGAATAAGGAAGAGAGGGGTAGCTAATTTAGGTCGCTAAGATGGGATGTGATGCAGAACCAAATGAGTGTAGTTGGAGATGGAACGCTGGGTTTCTCTCGCTAAAAATAGAAAGTAAGGTTCATCGAGATGTGTTGTTGGTCCAGTTGATATTCCGTGTGTCTGAGGATAAGTGAGAGTGTTTGTTAGTTTTGAGACTGTCATGGTGAATTTGTATTATGTTACTATTAAATGCTTGGGGTTTGTGTATTTAAGAAGAATGTGCGCAAGAGCTGGGGGTTTCCTTTTTTGGTTGTGTGTACCGGGGAATGTGGCTGCCAAGACCGTTCTAGGATCTGTGGTCGACTGTATCTGTGCCCAACGTTGTATTGGGAGAAGGAGGGGTGGAAGGGAGGATGGGTTAATAGATGTGTTTCATATCGCACAAGCCTCCATGAATAAGTTTACTGATACCAGAGATTATGGGGGAATAGGGGGAGCCCATGCTGAGTCGCGGATTTTTGTTTGAAAATAATTGGAGTGTTTGGAAGTGAGTAAAAAAGTTGTTGTTTACGAGAGAAAGGAGTATTAATTGTTTTACGAAAAGTGAAGGAATAGGGTAGAATAAGAGGGATTGAAGGGACAAACGTACGACAGTTGTGAAGATTGATTTTTCGCAATGTACGGTTCCCAGTAAGGGTACGTCGGTGAGAGCGACTGGACAGAGGTTGAATAGGATTTGACATCAAAACTGCGACTAATCTACTGTGAAGAGGGATTAATTGATTAATTTTATCATATCCTACGGTGGGCAACGGTTAGAGGCTCCTCCATCATAAAAAATACGAGAAGATTTATATATAAATTACATATAATCCCTCTTCCACATAGATTACGTCAGTTTTTGATGTCAAATCCCTTTCACGCTCTGTCCCAGTCCTCTCACCATATCCTACTGGAACGTTACATTGCCGAAAATCAAATTATTTTACCCTATCCTTTCACTTTCTAAAACAATTAATACTCCTTTCTCTAAAACACAACTTTTTTCACTTCAATACTCAATATTTCAAACAACACATCCGGACTCCAGCCATGGGCTCCCCCTTTCCCCATATCAGTACTTATTCATCGGAGCTCCATAGAACATTATCAACATCTTCCCTCACCCCCTCCTCTCCCATACAATTTGGCACAGATACGTCGACGATATATTTGCAGCCATCCCTACACACACACCCTCTTGACATTTAGAATACATAACAGCATTATAGTATAATATCAATTCACCATTTGAACGAGGTCTCAACAACAAGCAAACTCCCTTCCTAGACACGACTATATACTGTCATTACAATAGGTAACACAGTCTCACTTACTTTTTCCTATTTACGAACACCAAACTTCCACTCCAACTACACCATTGGTTCTCATCAACATCCTACTTACAGCTAAATTAAGCTACCCTCTACTTCTCCCATTTCTCTGCTCCGGGCTTTACGTCATAATGCTTCCTCTCCTTCAAAACAGAAATTCAGTCTTCCTTTTCTCGCATCTTTCAAACAAGATTACTCTATCCTCGGTACATCATAGTCTCAGCTCTAAGAAAAGCTAAAAGAAATTTTGCATTAAAAACACCAATCAAACGCCCCCACACCCACCAGATCCTACTACCTGTTCCCTCAATTTCCTACCGGACCAGATAAAAAGGATCTCCTTCAAAAACATCCATTTTCGCTTTCAATACTTAACACCTTCCCCCTAAAAAAGGTTTTCCTCCCCCAAAAGTTAAAAGCCCCGACCTTCCATTGAATGCGATGTATACCGCTACCCATGCACAGATGCAAACTGGCATATTTCGGCGAAAACAAACGATTTTTGAACAGATCGATAAAAAAACATAAACAGAGAATCTAGAGTCCGACAAATTAAACTCTGCTCTTACTTCTCATAGAACCAACTGATAACCATTTCAATCAATGATAATAAATGCATCAAAATTTTCAACACTTCAGATGGGTGATATTCAAGAGGCCAGAGGGAGTTAAGTTCATTCTGTATTAAAATTGGAATAACTATACAAATACAACAGGGCGAGAGCGAAGTGGACACGATTTAAATCAATTTAAGAAAGACACGTATTTCTACAAAAAAAATAATAACAGTAAACAACAACTCAAAATTATAGTCAGTCTAATTTTTGATTCTTCTGTTTCTTGTCTCGATAGATCCATCACCTGAAGATGCCTCCCGACATAGAGGCGAAAAATATATTAGAAGGGAAAAAAAAAAAATGCTTACATTTATCTAATTTTAAAATGTTTGACGGTTAATAAAAGTTTAACTAAACCATGTTTATTAAGTATTTGTTTGCAGTGATAAAAATTGTGCAAGTGATAAAGGTTTTTTTAATAAGTAAAAATAAAAAATATAAAATTTCGTATATATATATATATATATAGTATATTTTATACTATATAGTATATAATTATATATTATATAATTATATATATATATTATATAAGTTATAGTATATATATATAGTATATAGTATATAATGATATACTCTATATCTTATATGTAGGTTACTGTAACTATATAGTATAATGATATGTAATATTATATAAATAATGTTTTCATCATATATTATGATTATATTATATAGTAGTATATACTTATTATGATTATACTATATATATATAGCGGTGTTCGGCCGGATGAAGACGGTAGTGTGGGGACAGTAAAACGGGAACAAGAAGCAGTTGGAATTATAAATGAACGTGATGGCATTCGTGGTAAAGAGGATGTGAGATGGAGCATAGCTGGAAGAGTCGGGAATCCTATTAGGACCGAGCGAGTGAAAGGGGTTTCGCTGCGAACAACTGGAACATTAGTTCTACGCTTACCAGGGAGTTGGTGAGTAAAAATATATCATATATATCTATATAACTATATTATAGCCTATATTATATATATATAATATATTATTATCTATATAATATTAATTTATATATATATTTATATAAGGTAATGATATTAGTAGTATATTATTAGCTAGGTATGCTGAGTAGGTATTATGATATGTACTATTATATACTATAATTATATTATATATTATTATATATATTATATATATATATGATATATATATTTTATACTATATATATATAATATATATATATAGCTAAATATAGTATATATATATATATATATATATTACTTATATTATATATACTATCTATATATATATATATATTACTCTCATTATATGTATATATATAGGTATATGAATATATGTAAGCATATATAATAATATAGGTATATATTGTGCGTGCTGATGTGTGTGCTTGGGATGTGGGGTGTGGGTGGTGTACCTATATCACCGTAATTGCAGGGATATAATCAAATTTTTAGTATCCTACTTTTTTCCCAAGTATCTAAATGGAAAGGAAAAAGCAGGGATCAAGATCGTTGATGCAATTCTAGAGCACTCCGTAGCGATTACACTGTATAGGCCAATCGAGCAAGAATTGATTTTAATTGGGTGAAGTATTATATATATAATTTATACTAGGTATATCATGAGGATATAGTAGTTATACTAATATTTATATATAGGTTATATATATATAATATATATTATAATAATTATAATATTATATATATATATCATTATATGTTGATTTGCATACCTTAACCAGCTATATCATTATATTATATATATCTGAAGTTGAACTGGGGGTAATTGATTTTAATATTCCTTTAATGTCTCGTTGCACCATTTCACACTCAGTCTCCCATAAAAGGTACTGAATTGTTCAAATACAGAATATATTGTGTGCAGATATTTCTTGATATTTTAAAACGGAAGTTGTGTGTTCCTGACATCATTTTGTCAATGATAAAACCTGGGAATTCCATTCTTTAGAAATAGCGCCTTTTAGGAACGTCAAAGTTCATTCGCAAATGAATTAATATATGTAGATGAGATCTTGTATTCTCTATCGAAAAGCGTTTTAAGAAGTGAGTAACAATTTTTGTGAATTTTTTTTTGATTTTTTTTAAAAAATCGAATTTGTGATTTTTTTTGATTGTTTTTGTTTTGTTATTTCTTTCTATTTAGGATTTTTTCACGATTCGTATAATCGATGCTTACGCGAGATATATATAAATTTTGTAACTTGCAAATTATATTTCAGGTGACGTTACGATCAAAATCAAAAATTTTAAAAAAACCAAAGAAAAATCACTAATTGATTTTTTTTAAAAAAAAAGTCAAAAAAATCACTCAAAAATTGCCATCGAAAAGGTTTTTAAGTAAATTAATTTATAACTGAGGATATTATCAATATATATATATATATATATATATAGGATATATAAATATATCTATATAATATATAATAATATATTTATATATATATATATTATCATAATCTATCATATATATAGTATATATATACGTATATATGAATATATATATATATATTTCATTATTATATAATATATATTCATACTATATATCTATATATATATATAATATTAATATCTATATATATTATATACGTATATATATACTATATATGCATATAATTAGTATATATATAATATATATTAATATACATATTAATAAATTATCTATATATGAAAATTTATTAGTATATACTATATTATATTTATATATATATATTATATTATATATATATATTATATTTATATATTAATATATATATAATATATAGGCTATATTATATATATATATATATTATATATAGTATATAATGATATATATTATTATATATATATACTATATATATATTATTGATATATTACATGATAATGGACCTATATATATATTATATATATTATATTATATATATATATATGTAATATATATATTATATATTAATATACTAAATATATATATTATATAATATATTATATATATTAGTTAATACTATATGATAGTATACATAGTAGTATATATATCATAGTATAGCACGCTATATATCATATATATTATATTATATATATATTATATTATAAGTATATAGTATATATATATTATACAGCATATGATATATATATATATATTATATAGCTATATAGTATATATATATATATTATTATATATATATATATATATATATATGATTACTATCTACATATATATCTATATATCTATATATTAGTAGGTATAATATATAAGGCATACCATATATGATATAGGTCGTATATTAGATAATATATATATGATATATATATATATATATATATATATTTATATATGTATATAACCTATATTATCTTTCTATAGGCCGTAATATAATATATATATATATCATATCAGAAGGAGTCTTATCTATAGTATACTCATATATATATATATATATATATATATATATATATATAAGTATATATTATATATATCATATATATATACTATAGTATATTGTATATATAGTATAATTATATATACTAATATATATATTAATATATATAGTATATTATATATAGTATATATAAATAAAATAATAAAAACAACTTATACATATATATAATTATTATGTATATATATGTATTTATATATATATATATATATATATAGTAGTATATAAAATTACTTATTTAGTATCCACACCTAAATCATTGAGTTATACCAGATGTTTATAAAATTAAGCTACTTAAAACGCTTTTCGGATAGAGCATACCAGATCTCATCTACATATATTAATTTTTCGAATGAATTGGACTTTCCTAAAGACGCCATTTCTAAAGAATGGATTCCCAGGTTTTAATCATTGCACATATATCAGGAAACAACTTATCCATTAAAATATCGAAAGTAGTCTTTGCAAACTACAATTAACAGTGCCAAAGAAATTCTGTATCTGAAATTACCTTTTATGGGGAATTGAGTTGTGAAATTGAAACTGCAGAAATTAAAAGAATATTAATTCGAAAATTAACCTCCCTGTTCCACTTTTTCAGATTATTTTTCAAATGAAAATAAAAATTTGGATCAACCATTCCTTAAGTTCAAAGCATAAACCTTCCTTTACATTTCATGCTTCATACAGTGGATACTACAGAATTACAAGGTGCGGTGAGCTGTGATGCCACCTACAGTAGGAAAGACCTACTATAGTTTTTCCTATTGCGCATTGCTGAAATAAGGTTATTCGTCCTATAGAATACTTTGTAACATTTTTTTTTTGCTTCTTTTTTATCTTTTTTTTTTTTTTTTTGTTGTTTTTTATTTCTTTTTTCTTACAGGCGGAAGTAAGGAGAAACTTTTCCCCAAAGGAGGGGTGTGCCGTCAATTCCTTGTTTCGCAGATTGAGCAAGACGGAGCCAAGGACGAAAAATATAAACACTCAGACGACCGCACCAGTGACGACCTGGGGCGCGGCCACGATTTTTCTGCGAATTTTTTTCCGCTTAGTTGGCAGAAGTGCTCTAACCCGCTGCAGCTAACCGGACGCCATTTTGGTGCTTGATTCCAATCCGCCTTTAAGCGGATCCCTTTGACCCTATACCGAGCGACCTTCCGCCGAATGTATCAGTTTGTCCTCACTCGCGCCCACGTCATCCTTTCTTCTACTAAATAGTCTAATCCAAAAATAATCGTTGCGTTCCATTTCTTTTTCAAATTTACTTAACGTTTTGTTAGACTCAAAGAGACAATCAAGATATAAAATTTTTGTTCTGAGGCGTCCTCAGAACTTCTTCACGCCTCCCCAGTTAATTGTTTTGCTAGGAGCGTTGTTCGTTCTTGCATGGAGTATGCGCCACATACCTCTTGTGATTCCCCTAAGACAACTCTTCTTGAAAAGGTGAAATGGACGAAAGCTTCTACTTTTATTAACTCTTCCACTCTCACTGACTCTATCTCCCAACTTTCTTTTTTTTTCTTTGCCGCCGAATTTATACTTCACGCCACTCCTCCTTATACTGCATCTCTCACCACAGACACTCTTCACTGTTCATTCCGAAACCTTAATTTCGTACCTCTTTCCTTTTAATAGACCTCGTGCTACTCGTCACTCCAAGGTCTCATTCTTTCTCCCTCCAGCATTTTGACCTCCAGAATAACAGCCATGCTCATTCTTACATCCATACTACTGGTTAAGTTTGAAGCACACTTTTATCTTTTGTTTCAATAACTTCCTATGGCTTGAACACTTTTTGAAACTCCGTGTAGCCCTCCATGTCGGCAATTGATTAAATGATGTATTCCATGTTGGCGTCTGTCTTTTCTCACCAGAATATATATATATATATATATATATATATATATTATTATATATTATATATTATTATATATATATGTATATAAATTATTATTATTATTTGAACAGGTTATAGTTCTTCCTACGTATATATATTATTATTATTATATATATATTATTATTATTATTATATATTAATATATATATATTATTATATATATATATATATATATATATATATATATTATTATATATATTATTATTATTATTAGTTATTTTTATTTTTATTTTTAGATAATTATATTTATATTTTTGTCTTCTTTTCACAAAAATATATATATATATATATATATATATATATATATATATATATATATATATATATATATATTATTTTATTATTATATATATATATATTATATTATATATATATATATTATATTATTATATATAATTATTATATATGTTTTTATTTATAAAAATTTATATATATATATATATATATATATATATATATATATATATATATATATATATATATATATATATATATATATATATATATATATATATATATATATATATATATATATATATATATATATATATATATATATAAGGGTGCCTAAGATAAACAGGAAATTTTTAAAATTTAATATATGAAGAGACAAATATATATTTTAATTAATTCATTCATTACAGCTAATAGTATTGAGTATCTCAATGATGATTTGTATATACCCAAAATATATGTTTTGAAATTGACATCTAGTAGGTTACCTCCGGCCCTGCACTGTCTATTAGTGACCTTTGGCCTAGCTCGGCGTAATATTTTATTAGAAATAATAGCGATTTCCTCTCGTATTTTAGTTTTCAGCTCTTCAACTGTAGCTGGTCAACTTCAATTCAGTATTGCCCACTCTGAATATGACCTTGCCAAAAAAAAGTTACACACTAAGGTGATCAGGAGATCTTAAAGAGGCCCAGAAATGTCACTTTTTTACCAAATTATCTAGTTACCAAGCAATTGGGTTTGAGTTCGTGTACTACTACATGTAACTTGTAAATGTGAAACTGTAATTACTTTAATTATTCGACAGTATTTTTTGAACATTCGATATATGGAAATTTAAAGACACTGCGTGGCGTCGGACTGAACGTTGTAGGTTTCCTATGACAGGATCTTATGCCCTACGAACACATCTCTCACAACAGGTTTCTTTTTCAGAGTCAAACTTGTTTCCTCAAAACTCAGTTACTATGTTTTAATTGCAAATGTCGAAGGAACACCATCTTTATATTCTTGAATTATGAGTGGCGGTGAAATTTTTTGTTTTTGCAAAAGGTTTTGACCACAAACGCCCGAAGCACCCAACTACACTCAATAGCAGTTCGATAAAGTGTAATATTTTCCGTTTCTCTCAGTCACCCTGTATACTATATATATATATATATATATATATATATATATATATATATATATATATATATATATATATATATATATATATATATATATATATATATATATATATATATATATATATATATATATATATATATATATATATATATATATATATATATATATATATATTAAAATTTTACTCATTCGGATACTCTGACGTATACATTTTTCAGTTAATTTTTGTCTTGGTGAAAAGTCTAAGCTTTCAAGTAAAGCAAATAACTGTGAATGATGCGATCTTTTTATTTGAGTTAAATTTGTTAGACCCATAATTATGAAACCAATTCATCCTAAAACCATGGAAGTTGCGGGTACTAAATATTATAATTCAAGGTGCAGTGTGTCATGGATTCTGAAAAGATATTTTAAAATATATAGTCCTTTTTATTTGTGGCCTGTATAATAATTAAATTGGTGTGTTTATATGTTACATATTTGAATAACTACAATATAAGTAAATTTGAATATCTACACGGGTCTTTGAAGATTGATAAAAACAGAAACGATAGAATTTTGTCAAAAGAGTTTAAAATATGCCCTAATATCGGATTAGGCTTTGGGAACTTTACCAAAAATACAGCTTTTAATCAGGCGGAAGTTAATGGTTTCAACATATCTCTTGTGGACTCTCATCCAAATATTCCTTTATTTCTTTTAAAACCTAATACCATCTCAGCACTAATGCCTGATATTTATGAAATAAGGTGGGCTGGAATTGATTGGCAAGAAAGTTGGAAAAAATATCCAAAGTTTTTGCTCTATTCTGCTCACTTTGACTCAAGAGGATATAAATGTAATAAAAAAAAGAATGTTTCGGCGTTTTTGTTCGCATAGTTGCTCTTTATGATGGAACAAATAAACCAGCTGAATATTCTTGTCAACTTTGGTTTAATGAAAAAGATCCACCTGTGTTAACTATTGTTCATAGTTACAATATTATTGATTGGCAAGGATTCAATAATAAATACTTGACACCTTACATGATTACATGTGCTGTTCCTAAAATAATAATAAATTTCGTATACCTGTGGCCGTTTCGCTTGTTAACAATTCTTGTCAAAAGCCATTTAATGTTTTGAAGACTACTGGCATCCCTAAAAAAAATCAGAGTAATAGTACCATAAATTTAAATAAGAAGAGAAGAAAAAAAGTTGCTCTAGGAGTATGCGGTCCTGCTCTTTATTATTTCACAGAAGATTTTTCTCACAGGTTAATCGAGTGGATTGAAAAAATGTATGCAATAGGGGTATCCAAGTTAATTTTATATAAATCAGTGAATCATGAAAACGTTGAAAATGTACTTCGTTATTATGAAAATCGTGGAAAACTGAAAACAATATCATTTCACTATCCTCCTCCATATGTAGATAATCTAACTATAAGAAAAAGATGGACCATTAAAAAAAGGAAAGAACTATTTGCACTCGAAAACATATATTTCACAGATTGTGTATTAAGATATAAGGATGTATTCCAGTTCCTCGCACATTTTGATCCTGATGAAATTCCTATTTTAAGAAGACACAAAAACTTTAAGCCATTTTTATCTGATTTAAAGAAACTGTCAAAGGAATATAAACCTTCATATTATCATCGTAGATGGAAAACTTTCTATCCAGACTTCCCAATGGGAAATTTTGCTAAAAATATCTCCA
>JABUQX010033396.1:0-14347 GCA_015478945.1 Trachelipus rathkii
AAGAGAGAATTAAATTTCACATAATGAAATTATTTGGTTAATCTAAAATGAGTTTTTAACGGTATTTTCCACATTTGAAAAAGTGTTTCATTGAAATGCAAATTTAAAAAGCAGAAAAGAGAATTTAATATTAATTGTTTTAGGTGTCTTCAATTGACGTTTTTTAATGAAATTTCATATTTGTTTTTATATACCAATTTCATTAGTTGTGGAAACTTGTTTTAATAAAAAAAATTTTAACTTCTAAATTACGACTTTTTCTTACAATTTTTCCAGCTAAAATTAGATTTAAAAAGTAGATTTATCTCCTAAATTATCAACTTTGATTGATTTGTTAATCTTAAAATTGAGTTTAAGCAGTATTTTCAGCATTTGAAAAATAATGTGGTTTCATTGAAATGACAATTTCAATAAAAGCAGAAGATGAGGTTTTTAGACGGTTAATTATTCAGCTTTGAAAAAATAATGGTTTCATTGAAATGCAATTTCAAAAGCAGAAAGTGAAATTATTAATTTTTAGGTGTCTTATAATTGACGTTTATTAATGAAATTTCAATTTTGTTTTTTTAATATACCGAATATTCATTAGTTTTTGTGAAAACGCTGTTTTTAATAACAAATTTTAACTTCTAAAATTATGCTTTTGCTTAAATTCACATTACATTTTTAGAACTCTTAACAGACGATTTTCTAAATTCTTCAAAATTTGGATAATTATTCGGTAATTCGCTAAAATTGAGGTTTTAACGGTATTTTCAGCATTTTGAAAAATAATGTGTGTTTTCATTGAATGCAATTACTAAAACAGCAAAAGAGCAATTATTAATTGTTTAGTGTTTAAATTGACTTTTTTAATGAATATTTTCAATAGTTTGTTTTTTATATAACCAATATTTATTAGATTGTGAAACTGTTTTAATAAGAATGAATGTTAAGCTTTAAAATTACGCTTTTTCTTATTTTCACATTACAAATTTAGAACTCTTAAAAGTACGATTTTTCTAAATTTCAACATTTGAAATTATTTGGTAACATCTTAAATCTGAAGGTTTTTAACGGTATTTTCAGCATTTGAAAAAATAATGTGTTTCATTGAAATGCAATTTAAAAAAGCAGAAAAGAGAATTTATTAATTGTTTTAGGTGTCTTAAATTGACGTTTTTTAATGAAATTTCAATATATGTTTTTATATACCAAATATTTATTAGTTGTGGAAAACCTGTTTTCAATAAAAAATTTTAACTTCTAAATTTACGCTTTTCTTAAAGGTGGTCATAATTAACAAATTTAGAACTCTTAAAAGTACGATTTTTCCTAAATTTCAACATTTGAAATTATTTGGTAAATCTTAAAATTTAGTTTTATTGTATTTTCAGCATTTGAAAAAATAATGTGTTTCATTGAAATGCAATTTTACAAAAAGGCTGATAAAGCTGAATTTTATTATAGTTTAGATGTTTAAATTGACGTTTATTTAAATGAAATTCTCAAATTTGATTTTTTAATATACAAATATTAGTTTCTTAGTTATGGGAAAACCTGTTTTATAAAAAAATTAACTTAAAATTGACGCTTTTCTTAAAATTTCGAGCATGTTACAAATTTAAGAACTTTAAAGTAGATTTCTTTCTGAAATTTCAACATTTTGAAATTATTTTGGGTTAAATCTTAAAATGAGTTTTTAACGATATTATCAGCATTTGAAAAAATAATGTGTTTATTGAAATGCTATATTCAAACAGCAAGAAAGTAAAATTAATTAATAAGTTTTAGGTTCTAAAATTTGGACATTTTTTATGAATTTAAATTGTCTGCTTCTTTTATATCAAATATTTCATTAGTTGTGAAACCCTGTTTTAATAAAAAATTTATTCTTAAATTACGCTTTTTTCTTAAATTTTCACATTACAAATTTAGAACTCTTAAAAGTACGATTTTTCCTAAATTTCAACATTTGAAATTATTTGGTAAATCTTAAAATTAAGTTTTTAACGGTAATTTTAGCATTTGAAAATAAATGTGTTTCATTGAAATGCAATTTCAAAAAGCAGAAAAGTGAATTTATTAATAGTTTTAGGTGTCTTAAATTGACGTTTTTTAATGAAATTTCAATATTTGTTTTTATATAACAAATATTTCAATTAGTTGTGAAAATATTTTTAATAAAAACATTTTAACTCTAAAATTACGCTTTTCTTAATTTTCACATTACAATTTAGAACTCTTTAAAAGTACGATTTTTTCTAAAATTTAACATTTGTGACTAGTTGACTAAATTACCGTTCTGCGGTTACAGCTCTAAGCTCCAGCCATTTGAAAAAATAATGTTTTCATTGAAATGCTATTTCAAAAAGCAGAAAAGTCAATTTATATTTATTAATAGTTTTTAGGTGTCTTAAATTGACGTTTTTTAATGAAATTAAAATATTTGTTTTTATATACCAAATATTTCATTAGTTGTGAAACCTGTTTTTATGTAAAAATTTTAAGGACATTCTAAATTAAACGCTTTTTTCTTAATATTTTTCACATTAAAAATTTAGAACTTCTTTAAAGTATCGATTTTGCCCTAAATTTTCAAACATTTAAAAATTATTTGTTAAATTTGGAGTAGGAGTTGAGTTTTTTTAACGTATTTTCAGCATTTTGAAAAAATAAATGTGTTTCATTGAAATGCAATTTCAAAAAGCGAAAAGAGAATTTATTATTAATTGTTTAGGTTGTCTTAAATTTACAATCACTACTTAAATTTCAAGTATATTGTTTCCATATAAAGAATATTTCATTAATTTTGAAAACCAGTATTAATAAATAACATTTTTAACTTTCTAAAATTAAACGCTTTTTGCTTTAAATTTTCACTTACAAATTTTTAGAACTCTTAAAATACGATTTTCTAAATTTCAACATATGAAATTATTTGGTTATCTTAAAAATTGAGTTTTTAAACGGTATTTTTTTCAGCATTTGAAAAAAGAATGTGGTTGCATTGAAATGCAATTATAAAAAGCAGAAAAGAGAAGTAAATTTATTAATATTTTCAGGTGTCTTAAATTGACGTTTTTTTAAATGAAATTATCAGTATGATTTGTTTTTGATGTACTCTAAATTATTATTAGATGGATGAATAATTCTGTTTTAATAAAAAATTTTACTTTCTAAAATTACGCTTTTTTTAAAATTTTCACAATATTACAAACTTAGAACTCTTAAAAGTAAGATTTTTCCTAATTTTCAACATTGAAAATTATTTCTTTTTAAATCTTAAAATTGAGTTTTTTAAGGTATTTTAGCATTTGAAAAAGAAATGTGTTTCATTGAATGCAATTTCAAAAGCACAAGAAAATTGAGTTTATTTAACGTTATGTTATTTCCAGCATTTGGAAAGAATAATTGTGTTTTCATTGATAATGCTATTCTCAAAAAGCAGAAAAAGTGAAATTATTATAGTGTTTAGTGTCTTTAAAATTCGACTGTTTTTAAATGAAATTATCAATATTTGTTTTTATATACGAATATTATTAGTTTTGAAATACCTGTTTTTTAAATACAATTTTAAACTTCTTAAAATTTATGCTGTTGCTGTAATTTTCACATACAAATTTAGAACTCTTAAAAGTAGATTTTTTTCCCTGAAATTTCAAACATTTGAATTATTTGGTATTCCTAAGATCTGAGGGTTTTAACGGTATTTCATCATTTGAAAAATAATGTGTTGTCATTGAAATGCAATTTCAAAAGCAGAAGGAATTTGATTATTTGTTGGGTTGTCTTAAATTTGACTTTTTTGAATGAAATTGTCAAATATGTTGATTTTTTATTATACTAATATACTTTCATAGTTGTGGAAAACTGTTTTAAAAAAATAATTTACATTCTAAAATTACGACTTTTTCTTACAAATTTTCACATTAAAATTAATTGAACTCTTAAGGCAGTAACGATTTTCAAATTTTCAATAGTTGTGAAAACCTGTTTTAATAAAAATCTTAAAATTGAGTTTTTAACGGTATTTTCAGCATTTGAAAAAATAATGTGTTTCATTGAAATGCAATTTCAAAAAGCAGAAAGAGAATTTATTAATTGTTTTAGGTGTCTTAAATTGACGTTTTTTAATGAAATTTCAATATTTGTTTTTATATACCAAATATTTCATTAGTTGTGAAAACCTGTTTTAATAAAAAATTTTAACTTCTAAAATTACGCTTTTTCTTAAATTTTCACATTACAAATTTAGAACTCTTAAAAGTACGATTTTTCCTAAATTTCAACATTTGAAATTATTTGGTTAATCTTTAAAATTGAGTTTTTAACGGTATTTTCAGCATTTGAAAAAATAATGTGTTTCATTGAAATGCAATTTCAAAAGCTGAAAAGTGAATTTATTAATAGTTTTAGATGTCTTAAATTGACGTTTTTTAATGAAATTTCAATATTTGTTTTTTTTTATATACCAAATATTTCATTAGTTGTGAAAACCTGTTTTAATAAAAAAATTTAACTTCTAAAATTACGCTTTTTCTTAAATTTTCACATTACAAATTTAGAACTCTTAAAAGTACGATTTTTCCTAAATTTCAACATTTGAAATTATTTGGTTAATCTTAAAATTGAGTTTTTAACGGTATTTTCAGCATTTGAAAAAATAATGTGTTTCATTGAAATGCTATTTCAAAAAGCAGAAAAGTAAATTTATTAATAGTTTTAGGTGTCTAAAATTGACATTTTTTAATGAAATTTCAATATTTGTTTTTATATACCAAATATTTCATTAGTTGTGAAAACCTGTTTTATAAAAAATTTAACTTCTAAAATTACGCTTTTTCTTAAATTTTCACATTACAAATTTAGAACTCTTAAAAGAACGATTTTTCCTAAATTTCATACAACATTTGAAATTATTTGGTAATATTAAAATTGAAGTTTCTTTAACCGTATTCTTCAGCATTTGGGAAAAATAATCAGTGGTTTTCAAGTATATGCTATTTCACAAAACAGAAATAGTGAATTTAAGTTAATGTTTTAGGTGTCTTAAATTGACGTTTTTTAATGAAATTTCAATATTTGTTTTTATATACCAAATATTTCATTAGTTGTGAAAACCTGTTTTAATAAAAAATTTTAACTTCTAAAATTACGCTTTTTCTTAAATTTTCACATTACAAATTTAGAACTCTTAAAAGTACGATTTTTCCTAAATTTCAACATTTGAAATTATTTGTTAAATCTTAAAATTGAGTTTTTAACGGTATTTTCAGCATTTGAAAAAATAATGTGTATATACCAAATATTTCATTAGTTTGTGAAGTAGAATTAATACATTGTTTTAGGTGGTCTTAAAATTGGACGTTTTTTTATGAATTTCAATATTTTGTTTTTATATAACCAAATTTTTCATTAGCTGTGAAAACCTGTTTTATAACAAATTTTAATTCTAAGATTACGCTTGTTGCTTAATTTTCCATTACAGAATTTAGAATCTCTAAAGTACGATTCTCCTAAATTTCAACATTTGAAATTATGTGTATTTCTTAAAATGGAGTTTTTTAACGGTATTTTTCAGGCATTTGAAAAAATAATGTGTTTTTCATTGAATGCAATTTCAAAAAGCAATAAAGCGAATTTATTAATAGTTTAGGTGTCTTTCAATAAGAAGATTTTTTTAATGAAATTTCAATATATTTGTTTTTATATACCAAATATTTCATTAGTTGTGAAAACCTGTTTTAATAAAAATTTTAACTTCTAAAATTACGCTTTTTCTAATTTTAACATTACAAATTAAGAACTCTTAAAAGTACGATTTCCTAAATTTTCAACTTTGAAATTATTTGGTAAATCTTAAAAATGAGTTTTTTTTCCGGGATTTTAGTATTTGAAAAAAAAAATGTGTTTTATTGAAAAATATAGTTTTACAAAAGCAAAAAACGAATTTATTAATAGTTTAGGTGTATTGAATTGACGTTTTTTAATGAAATTTTCAATATTTGTTTTTATATACCAAATATTTCATTAGTTGTGAAAACCTGTTTTAATAAAAAATTTAAACTTCTAAAATTACGCTTTTTCTTAAATTTTCACATTACAAATTTAGAACTCTTAAAAGTACGATTTTTCATAAATTTCAACATTTGAAATTATTTGGTAAATCTTAAAATTGAGTTTTTAACGGTATTTTCAGCATTTGAAAAAATAATGTGTTTCATTGACAATTCCAATTTCAAAAAGCAGAAAGTGAATTTATTAATAGTTTTATGGTGTCTTAATTGACGTTTTTTTTAATGAATTTCAATATTTGTTTTATTATACCAAAATATTTATCTTATAATTTGTCACATATGTTTTAATAAAAAATTTTAACTTCTAAAATTACGCTTTTTCTTAAATTTTCACATTACAAATTTAGAACTCTTAAAAGTACGATTTTTTCTAAATTTCAACATTTGAAATTATTTGTTAAATCTTAAAATTGAGTTTATTAAACGGTAATTTTTCATCATTTTTAAAAAAAATAATGTGTTTTTCATTGAAATGCAATTTCAAAAAGCAGAAAAGAGAATTTATTAATTGTTTTAGGTGTCTTAAATTGACGTTTTTTAATGAAATTTCAATATTTGTTTTTTATAGCCGAATACTATTCATTATTGTGAAAACCATGTTTGTTAATAAGCAATTTTAATTTAAAATTACGACTTTTGCTATATTTTCAGCATTACAATTTATTAACTTTTAAAGAATTTTTTTCTCTAATTTTCACATTTGAAATTTTTTTGATTAAATTTTAAAATTTATTTTTTAACGGTGATTTTCAGCATTTTAAAAAAAAAATGTGTTCATTGAAATACAATTTCAAAAAAGCAGAAAAGAGAATTTATTAATTGTTTTAGGTGTCTTAAATTGACGTTTTTTAATGAAATTTCAATATTTGTTTTTATATACCAAATATTTCATTAGTTGTGAAAACCTGTTTTAATAAAAAATTTTAACTTCTAAAATTACGCTTTTTCTTAAATTTTCATATTACGAATTTAGAACTCTTAAAAGTACGATTTTTCCTAAATTTCAACATTTGAAATTATTTGGTAAATCTTAAAATTGAGTTTTTAACAGTATTTTCAGCATTTGAAAAAATAATGTGTTTTATTGAAATACAATTTCAAAAAGCTGAAAAGTGAATTTATTAATAGTTTTAGATGTCTTAAATTGACGTTTTTTTAATGAAATTTCAATATTTGTTTTTATAAAGCAAAATATTTCATTAGTTGCTAAAAAACCTGTTTTAAGACACCTAAAACAACTAAAAAATTCTCTTTTCTTAAATTTTCACATTACAAATTTAGAACTCTTAAAAGTACGATTTTTCCTAAATTTCAACATTTGAAATTATTTGGTAAATCTTAAAATTGAGTTTTTAACGGTATTTTCAGCATTTGAAAAAATAATGTGTTTCATTGAAATGCAATTTCAAAAAGCAGAAAAGAGAATTTATTAATTGTTTTAGGTGTCTTAAATTGACGTTTTTTAATGAAATTTCAATATTTGTTTTTATATACCAAATATTTCATTAGTTGTGAAAACCTGTTTTAATAAAAAAATTTAACTTCTAAAATTACCGCTTTTTCTTAAATTTTCACATTACAAATTTAGAACTCTTAAAAGTACGATTTTTCATAAATTTCAACATTTGAAATTATTTGGTAAATCTTAAAATTGAGTTTTTAACGGTATTTTCAGCATTTGAAAAAATAATGTGTTTCATTGAAATGCAATTTCAAAAAGCCAGAAAAGTGAATTTATTATAGTTTTAGGTGTCTTAATTGACGTTTTTTAATGAAATGTTCATATTTGTTTTTTTAATATAACCGAATATTTCATTAGTTGTGAAACATGTTTTAATAACAAATTTTAACTTTAAAATTACGCTTTTGCTTTAATTTTCACATTACAAATTTAGACTCTTAACAGTAGGATTTTTCTAAATTTACAACATTGAGAATTATTTTGGTAATTACTTTAAAATTGAAGCGTTTTAACGGTATTTTCAGCTTGTGAAAAAATAATGTGTGAAATGCAATTTCACAAAGCAGAAAAGCGAATTTATTAATAGTTTAGGTGTCTTAAATTGAAAGTTTTTTAATGAATTTCAATATTTGTTTTTATGAACCAAATATTTTCCATTAGTTGTGAAAACCTGTTTTAATAAAAATTTTAAATCTAAAATTACGCTATTTTTTTCTTAAATTTTCACAATTACAAATTTAGAACTCTTAAAGTACGATTTTCTAAATTTCAACATTTGAATTATTTGGTAAATCTTAAAATTGAGTTTTTAACGTAATTTTTAGGGATTTTTGAAAAAATAATGTTTTTTCATTCAAATTCAATTTCAAAAAGTAGAAAAGAGAATTTATTAATTGTTTTAGGTGTCTTAAATTGACGTTTTTTAATCAAATTTCAATATTTGTTTTTATATACCAAATATTTCATTAGTTGTGAAAACCTGTTTTAATAAAAAAATTAGTTGTGAAAATATCGCTTTTTCTTAAATTGTTTCATATACGATTAGAACTCTTAACAGTACGATTTTTCCTAAATTAAATTTGAAATTATTTGGTAAATCTTAAATTGAGTTTTAACGGTATTTTCCAGCATTAGAAAAAAAAATAATGTGTTTCATTGAAATGCAATTTCAAAAAGCAGAAAAGAGAATTTATTAATTGTTTTAGGTGTCTTAAATTGACGTTTTTTAATGAAATTTCAATATTTGTTTTTATATACCAAATATTTCATTAGTTGTGAAAACCTGTTTTAATAAAAAATTTTAACTTCTAAAATTACGCTTTTTCTTAAATTTTCATATTACGAATTTAGAACTCTTAAAAGTACGATTTCTCCTAAATTTCAACATTTGAAATTATTTGGTAAATCTTAAAATTGAGTTTTTAACGGTATTTTCAGCACTTGAAAAAATAATGTGTTTCATTGAAATGCAATTTCAAAAAGCTGAAAAGTGAATTTATTAATAGTTTTAGATGTCTTAAATTGACGTTTTTTTTTAATGAAATTTCAATATTTGTTTTTATATACCAAATATTTCATTAGTTTTATGAAAAACCTTGGGTTTTAAAAAAAAATTTTAACTTCTAAAATTACGCTTTTTCTTAGAACTCTTAAAAGTACGATTTTTCCTAAATTTCAACATTTGAAATTATTTGGTAAATCTTAAAATTGAGTTTTTAACGGTATTTTCAGCATTTGAAAAAATAATGTGTTTCATTGAAATGCAATTTCAAAAAGCAGAAAAGAGAATTTATTAATTGTTTGAGGTGTCTTAAATTGACGTTTTTTAATGAAATTTCAATATTTGTTTTTATATACCAAATATTTCATTAGTTGTGAAAACCTGTTTTAATAAAAAATTTTAACTTCTAAAATTACGCTTTTTCTTAAATTTTCACATTACAAATTTAGAACTCTTAAAAGTACGATTTTTCCTAAATTTCAACATTTGAAATTATTTGGTAATTCTTAAAATTGAGTTTTTAACGGTATTTTCAGCATTTGAAAAAATAATGTGTTTCATTGAAATGCAATTTCAAAAAGCAGAAAAGAGAATTTATTAATAGTTTTAGGTGTCTTAAATTGACGTTTTTTAATGAAATTTCAATATTTGTTTTTATATACCAAATATTTCATTAGTTGTGAAAACCTGATTTAATAAAAAATTTTAACTTCTAAAATTACGCTTTTTCTTAAATTTTCACATTACAAATTTAGAACTCTTAAAAGTACGATTTTTCCCTAAATTTCAGACCCTTTGAAATTATTTGGTAACAATCTTAAAATTGAGTTTTCTAACGGTATTTTCAGCTTTGAAAAAAATAATGTGTTTCTTGAAATGCAATTTCAAAACCTGAAAAGGGAATTTAATTAAATTGTTTAGATGTTTCTGAATAGAGGTATTATAATGAATTTCAATATTTTGTGTTTTTATATACCAAATATTTCATTAGTTGTGAAAACCTGTTTTAATAAAAAATTTTAACTTCTAAAATTACGCTTTTTCTTAAATTTTCAAATTACAAATTTAGAACTCTTAAAAGTACGATTTTTCCTAAATTTCAACATTTGAAATTATTTGGTAAATCTTAAAATTGAGTTTTTAACGGGATTTTCAGCAATTTCAATATTTGTGTTTTTTATTGAAATGCAATTTCAAAAAGCAGAAAAGTGAATTTATTAATAGTTTTAGGTGTCTTAAATTGATGTTTTTTAATGAAATTTCAATATTTGTTTTTATATACCAAATATTTCATTAGTTGTGAAAACCTGTTTTAATAAAAAATTTTAACTTCTAAAATTACGCTTTTTCTTAAATTTTCACATTACAAAATTTTAGAACTCTTAAAAGTACGATTTTTCCTAAATTTTAACATTTGAAATTATTTGGTAAATCTTAAAATTGAGTTTTTAACGGTATTTTCAGCATTTGAAAAAATAATGTGTTTCATTGAAATGCAATTTCAAAAAGCAGAAAAGAGAATTTATTAATAGTTTTAGGTGTCTTGAATTGACGTTTTTTAATAAAATTTCAATGTTTTGTTTTTATATACCAAATATTTCATTAGTTTTAAAAAACCTGTTTTAATAAAAAAATTTAACTTCTAAAATTACGCTTTTTCTTAAATTTTCACATTACAAATTTAGAACTCTTAAAAGTACGATTTTTCCTAAATTTCAACATTTGAAATTATTTGGTAAATCTTAAAATTGAGTTTTTAACGGTATTTTCAGCATTTGAAAAAATAATGTGTTTCATTGAAATGCAATTTCAAAAAGCTGAAAAGTTAATTTATTAATAGTTTTAGATGTCTTAAATGGACGTTTTTTAATGAAATTTCAATATTTGTTTTTATATACCAAATATTTCATTAGTTTTGAAAACCTGTTTCAATAAAAAAATTTAACTTCTAAAATTACGCTTTTTCTTAAATTTTCACATTACAAATTTAGAACTCTTAAAAGTACGATTTTTCCTAAATTTCAACATTTGAAATTATTTGGTTAATCTTAAAATTGAGTTTTTAACGGTATTTTCAGCATTTGAAAAAATTATGTGTTTCATTGAAATGCAATTTCAAAAAGCAGAAAAGAGAATTTATTAATTGTTTTAGGTGTCTTAAATTGACGTTTTTTAATGAAATTTCAATATTTGTTTTTATATACCAAATATTTCATTAGTTGTGAAAACCTGTTTTAATAAAAAATTTTAACTTCTAAAATTACGCTTTTTCTTAAATTTTCACATTACAAATTTAGAACTCTTAAAAGTACGATTTTTCCTAAATTTTAAATTTTAAATTTTTTTTAAAAAAATAAATTTTTTTTTTTTATGGTTTTTTCAGCATTTGAAACAAACACATATGTGTTTTCATTGATAATCCTAATTTCAAAAAGTCAGAAAAGTTGAATTTAAATTAAATAGTTATAGGTGTCTAAAATTAAAGTTTTTTTAATGAAATTTCAATATTTGTTTTTATATACCAAATATTTCATTAGTTGTGAAAACCTGTTTTAATAAAAAATTTAACTTCTAAAATTACGCTTTTTCTTAAATTTTCACATTACAAATTTAGAACTCTTAAAGTACGTTTTTTTTTTTAAATTTCAACATTTTGAAATTATTTGGTAAATCTTAAAATTTAAGCTTTTAACCGGTATTTTTCAGCATTTTGAAAACTAAAGTGTTTCCATATAAACTGCAATTTCAAAAAGCAGAAAGAGAATTTATTAATTGTTTTAGGTGTCTTAAATTGACGTTTTTTAATGAAATTTCAATATTTGTTTTTATATACCAAATATTTCATTAGTTGTGAAAACCTGTTTTAATAAAAAATTTTAACTTCTAAAATTACGCTTTTTCTTAAATTTTCACATTACAAATTTAGAACTCTTAAAAGTACGATTTTTCCTAAATTTCAACATTTGAAATTATTTGGTAAATCTTAAAATTGAGTTTTTTACGGGATTTTCAGCATTTGGAAAAATAATGTGTTTCATTGAAATGCAATTTCAAAAAGCAGAAAAGCTAATTTATTAATAGTTTTAGGTGTCTTAAATTGACGTTTTTTAATGAAATTTCAATATTTGTTTTTATATACCAAATATTTCATTAGTTTTGAAAACCTGTTTTAATAAAAAATTATAACTTCTAAAATTACGCTTTTTCTTAAATTTTCACATTACAAATTTAGAACTCTTAAAAGTACGGTTTTCAAAAACATTATAACTTTGAAATTATTTGGTCAATCTTAAAATTGAGTTTTTTAACGGTATTTTTCAGCATTTGAAAAAATATGTGTTTCATTGAAATCAATTTCAAAAAGCCTGGAAAAGTGAATTTATTAATAGTGTTAGGTGTCTTAAATTGACGTTTTTTAATGAAATTTCAATATTTGTTTTTATATACCAAATATTTCATTAGTTGTGAAAACCTGTTTCAATAAAAAAAATTTAACTTCTAAAATTACGCTTTTTCTTAAATTTTCACATTACAAATTTAGAACTCTTAAAAGTACGATTTTTCCTAAATTTCAACATTTGAAATTATTTGGTTAATCTTAAAATTAACTTCTAAAATTACGCTTTTTTTTAAATTTTCAACATTATAAATGTGCTTTCATTGAAATGCAATTTCAAAAAGCAGAAAAGAGAATTTATTAATTGTTTTAGGTGTCTTAAATTGACGTTTTTTAATGAAATTTCAATATTTGTTTTTATATACCAAATATTTCATTAGTTGTGAAAACCTGTTTTAATAAAAAATTTTAACTTCTAAAATTACGCTTTTTCTTAAATTTTCACATTACAAATTTAGAACTCTTAAAAGTACGATTTTTCCTAAATTTCAACATTTGAAATTATTTGGTAAATCTTAAAATTGAGTTTTTAACGGTATTTTCAGCATTTGAAAAAATAATGTGTTTCATTGCAATGCAATTTTCAACAAAAGCCTGAAAAAGTGCATTTAATTAATAGTTTTAGATTGTCTTAAATGGAACGTTTTTTAATGAAATTTCAATATTTGTTTTTATATACCAAATATTTCATTAGTTTTGTGAAAACCTGTTTTAATGAAAAATTTTAACTTCTAAAATTACGCTTTTTCTTAAATTTTCACATAAAAAAATTTATGACTCTAAAATTACGCTTTTTCTTAAATTTTCACATTAAATTATTTGGTAAATCTTAAAATTGAGTTTTTAACGGTATTTTCAGCATTTGAAAAAATAATGTGTTTCATTGAAATGCAATTTCAAAAAGCAGAAAAGAGAATTTATTAATTGTTTTAGGTGTCTTAAATTGACGTTTTTTAATGAAATTTCAATATTTGTTTTTATATACCAAATATTTCATTAGTTGTGAAAACCTGTTTTAATAAAAAAATTTAACTTCTAAAATTACGCTTTATCTTAAATTTTCACATTACAAATTTAGAACTCTTAAAAGTACGATTTTTCCTAAATTTCAACATTTGAAATTATTTGGTAAATCTTAAAATTGAGTTTTTTACGGATTTTCAGCATTTGAAAAAATAATGTGTTTCATTGAAATGCAATTTCAAAAAGCAGAAAAGCTAATTTATTAATAGTTTTAGGTGTCTTAAATTGACGTTTTTTAATGAAATTTCAATATTTGTTTTTATATACCAAATATTTCATTAGTTGTGAAAACCTTTTTAATAAAAAATTTTCTTCTACAATTACGCTTTTTCTTAAATTTTCACATTACAAATTTAGAACTCTTAAAAGTACGATTTTTCCTAAATTTCAACATTTGAAATTATTTGGTAAATCTTAAAATTGAGTTTTTAACGGTATTTTCAGCATTTGAAAAAATAATGTGTTTCATTGAAATGCCAAATTTTCAAAAAGCTGAAAAAAGCGAATTTTATAATAGTTTTAGGTGTCTTAAATTGACGTTTTTTAATGAAATTTCAATATTTGTTTTTATATACCAAATATTTCATTAGTTGTGAAAACCTGTTTTAATAAAAAAATTAACTTCTAAAATTACGCTTTTTCTTAAATTTTCACATTACAAATTTAGAACTCTTAAAAGTACGATTTTTGATAAATTTCAACATTTGAAATTATTTGGTTAATCTTAAAATTGAGTTTTTAACGGTATTTTCAGCATTTGAAAAAATAATGTGTTTCATTGAAATGCAATTTCAAAAAGCAGAAAAGAGAATTTATTAATATTTTTAGGTGTCTTAAATTGACGTTTTTTAATGAAATTTCAATATTTGTTTTTATATACCAAATATTTCATTAGTTGTGCAAAC
>JABUQX010033397.1:0-27500 GCA_015478945.1 Trachelipus rathkii
AGGAGGTTATGTAGTGAATACAGTAATAATTAACTTTTCTTTAAATACACACAATAGAATGTATCCCCTTATATAAGTATTATCTTCATTAAATACTAATAAATAATTCTAAAGATGTTGGTTGTATGAATGTAGTATAAGATAAATGTTAATCGAAGTTTGGAAAAGTATGATTGATTTGTGTTGGCATTGAAAGATAGGAGTACTGTCTTGAAGTACGTTGTTGAGATGTTAAATTCAGATGAGGGAGTAATTATGGAACTGGGATAAATTCTGGATCATTATGTCATTGTTCTATTATAATGTAAATATTCTAAGTTAGTGGGGGCAATTGGTTTATTGGAGGAGGAGATAAGAGTTAGGATTATCGAAAGGAGTAGATTAAACATTACACAAGAGATGATAAGTAAGTTAGTGACGCAAGATGAATAAGGATAAGTATGTAGCATATACGTCAGTCGCCTCGCTAGTTAAAATCGGTTTACTTGAATGTGTAACAGTTCTTGTAATACTAAGACCTCAAAATCTGGAGGGCAATGAAGGAAGTCATATTTGTTAGTACGTTATATAAGGAATGTTGTGTCGGATAGTGCCCTATAAAGTAGCAAGTAAGATATCAATAGTGTGTAGTGGAATGATGGAGTTGATGGAAAGGCGTGACTTAAAGGCTAAAAAAGCAAGCGTGGTTGAATGTACTAAAATAGAACACAGTATTGTTATTGAAGTTTTATTCAAACAAATTGAAGATGCCTTTGAATTTATTCACATCACTAGAGGAAGAAAAGAAAAGTACTATTAAACGGTGTTATATTTTAATCGCATCATGTGGATTCAAAAGCGAGAAGTAAATGAACAGTTTGGAAGGAGGCATGACATGAGGACTAACAAGGCAATTAGGACAGCTACAGTTCTGCTGAAGGAAAGCGCGAAAGGTTAAGACACTCGAAATATGGGGATAATTACTGCTCTTATGATTATAATGAAACTGCTTGCTTTGTGTATTGTGTGGTCTATTATCCTCTGTAAACTGATGAATATGGATTGTCGAGGTGACAAGTGTTGGTAAAGTTAAGAGCTTTCCGAAAACTCTCGCACAATATTCATCAGTAATTTTTGCCATAGGAGGGTGTATTTGTGAAATGTGTGTGGTTTATGATGTGCGTACAATATGATAGGCGTAATAGTTAAGCGTATTATTTGGAGGATGAGAGTATTATAATTACCAGCTAAGGGAGGAAGGTATGGGCTAGAGAGTGAACGAAAGTTCGGGGTGACAAGAATGGTATATATTTTCTGCAAAGCGTAATAAAGATGAATATTATAATCGTAACATGATTCAACAAGAGCTGAAAGGCGCATGATTGGTGATTGATTGGATTTTGGAAGTTGTGTAATGAAAGCGTTTATGGAGGTAATAGTTCCAAGGCGATTCGGAGGAAGCGGTAATTAAGTACCCTTGTAAATATGGGTAAGGGAGAAAACGGGGAACCTGTAGAAATTATAGTTGGGAATATAAGATTTTATTGAGTTGTTGTAGGGAGGTTATTAATTATCAATCACGCTGGTATTTTGGATCGAATAGATAGTGCGTCCGAGTGTCAACTCAGAGGGACTGATTGGTGAAGAACAAGGTTGATTTAGAAGTGGTAGAGGATGTGTGGAATCAAATTCTTTACATTGAAAAAATGAATTGAGAAAAACTATGAGGAGAGACGAAATAAATTGTAATTTAGGTTTTAATGGATTTGCAACAGGCGTATGATAGAGTTAAATAGGGAAGCTTAAAATGGCCAAGGTGTTAGTGATTAATGGTGTTTGGTGGTAGCTTCTGAATGGAAATCTAAAAAGTATGAATTGACGATAGTGAAGCGTGTTGTAAAATAAATGGGTTATATTAGTCAAGTGAATGATAATGAGTTTTTAATACTCAGGATTTACATATGCGGAGTGGAGATTGCACAGGGGGTATGTAGATTGATTTTACCTGTCTCTCTTACAGGTTTATCATTAGGATTTAGAGCTCATATATGGGATGGGTGTATTTTGAAAGATATGTTATGAGGCTGGGGGATTGTGTCAAGGAACATAGGTGTAGATATGGATGGAGATGGAGTTGAGTGGGAGGGTGCCTACCCTCACGTTATGATTGCTTCGGATAATATTGTCGAATATCTCATGTGAATGGAATCTGAAGAGGAATTTAAGAGGGAGTGTGAGTGAGATTGAGATTGGTTTGGCTACAGTGGTTGTCGCCTGAAAGAGGGTCTTTGAAAGTAAACTTCGTGTAGATATAGAGTAAGGGATTAAATTAGGTTTGTGGAATGAGGTATCACTCCTGCAGGTGTGCAAGTTATGACTTTATAGTGGTTGGAGAGCAGTTCAAACGAGAAGTGTGCCCTGAAGTTTAATAAATATTATGGCGTACTTTATTTTTGTGGTATGAGAAGGGAGCGGAACGATGCAGAGGTCGTAGGTCAGGGATAAGTTTATATGTGATGGCAGGAAGCGTGGCTGGTGCAATATAAGATCTGTTTGGTGAAACAGTTGCAATAGGTGACTCTGAGGAGTCGCTGTGAGTGTGCTAGGGTCTTACAGGGTAGGAAAGGTTTTGCCTGAATTTGGAATACATCATACTTCTCCTTCTTGGAATCCCCCTTGTTTGCCAGGGTTTTCTTCAAAGAATTAGCGTAAGGTAAAAATGTTGTGTCGCGCTTGACCAGATCGGGTTAATCATTGTTGGTTTTGGACGGTTGCATGGGATTCCTTCTGGTTGGTTTTAATTGTTGGTGTCCCTGAGCGAGAAAGATTGATACAGTTCTTTTTTCTGGTCCGGTTATGTTTGGGCTAGCAGGCGGCATTTCATAACCTGTAAAAAATTCGGTTTCTGAATGAACGAGGAATTTGTACATAGAGGGGAAAAACATGGTTTGGGAACGGTCGGGTGCGTAAATCGCTGTGGTTGAACCTAGGGGAGGTTTATGGACCTGTTTTACTATATTAGATTGTCTTCATTGAAGCTTCCACCTATTTTCTCTTCATAACTATAGTATGGAATTGTAGCGATACAGGCGACTCTCTGTGCCGAGAGAGTTTTGGGGTAATTGTTTTTTTACATATTCGCTTGGGTGTGACCTTAAACTTAGCACCTCTTAGGAAAAGAATGACTAGTTAGACGGGCGGGGGTTGCGGGAGTATTAACTTTGGATTGCTTGTCATAATTATAGCTTTTACTTTTCAAGTTTGGTTTGACAGCTCTCTTCAAAAACGCAACTATGTCTTTTCAGGTGTTACTCAATTTCGTAGCATAAGTCAAATATAATCAGGTCAAATTTACCGATACAGATGAAACCATTTTTCAGACATGAAAACACACAAACTCCATAAGAGAGAATTGACTCATTCTTCCATTAAGTAACTAAGTGGTCAAAATTATTTAGCAAACCGTGTTCTTCTGTTTTGTTTCAATAATAAGTATCTGCCGGTTCGATTTATGTTTTCCTGATTTAAGATTTATATTCGCTTCGTCTAACCCGGCTACCTAATCGGGCACTAAGCTCACATTGTCACTATCAACTAAAAAAAAATTATTTTTTAATTTTTTACCACATCCTTACCATCCGGGTAGTACATGGCTCATGTGTCTCCCACAAATATCTTACTATCTGCACACTTTGCCGGTTAATGATTATTATTACCGACAATAGCGATTTTCTTTTTTTAATTAATCTAAATTTCTACGGAGCTTACAACTCACACTTCATATTATTAATTAATTAAAGTTTTTTTACTGTTTTCTTGTTTAACAACAGTTCTTGAAGGGCAACTGTTACTGGACGGAGACAATTTTGACATGGACGTATAGCTCAATAAACCTTCTTAAACCTTTCGCGGCTTCCCCCTCCAAAGACTTCTACCTTTGAGGTGATTTCGACATCACCCATTTCATTACTTTTATTGCCTATCCTAACCTTCAAACGGATTTCCATTATTCTCAATTACATACTTTTGTTTTTTACTTCACTACGTTAACTAATAACACTTTTCAAGATTATAAATCTACTTTTCATTCCTCTTTATATTTCCAAGCATCTTCTTTTTGGAGTCTCATCATTTGCTTAGTACATTCAAACACGCTCTTTTTTAACCTTTACATCTTCAAATCAACTCTTCCTACCATATCACAATTATTACACTGTTAAATTTCTTCTACTTTATAGTTCACATCCTACATACTTTCTTCTGGCACACTAATCTAATATGTTTACCTTCATATTTGCTCCATCATCCAGATTTGTTCAGTATCACTGTTCACATTCACAGTTTTTCTGTGAAATGAACATTGACTCTTACTATTAATTATTTCTGTACTGAGAACTTTCTCTACTCTAAATTTTATCTATACTTCTTCGTATACTTCTCTCCATACCTAAACCCCACTACTTATAATTTTTACATAGACTAACATAATGATCCGATAATACTCAATTCCATAACCCATACTGGATTATCCATAATGAAGTATCACTTTCACATATATTTCCTACTACAATATCGCTTTGGCAAATATATGAATATACGACGAACGCAATGGTTAAATTGAAAGTACGAAATGTATGGCATACCTATATAGTTAATACCATGGAATGGTTAATTGTCAGGTCTTTGATCATTATCTTTATCTTTAAACATCTTCCAATAGCAATTTTCTCATAATCCCAAGTTTTTTCTTTATAAAAAGACGACATTACACCAAAACTACGCTTCTATTGGTTATATAAATATATCTATACATTCTCTTTTTTTGTGATATTATACATCATATATATGTATCTACAATAATACATTTATCGTCTCACCATAAATAAACTAATCCATACTGTATAGTACTTACTATTACACTCACCCATCAGAATCATATACATATTATTCCCTAAACATGTACTCTCTCAACGTTTATCATATTGGGCCATAAGTTAAAACTCACACAATACCTAATTGAACTTTCAAACTTAAAGTATTAACCTAGAATTCTTATGGACAATCAATAATCAACGTCTTAAATCATATGCATTCATAAACCACACGTTACACTATTATCAATAAATAGTTATACTTCCTATTCCTCTCTATTCCTTATTCCAACACAGCCGTATATATGATACAACATTATTACACATTCATCAACACTTCACAATCCCTTTTTCCTTTATCATTTATGTTATTTAAAGTCTACTTCCAGTAGGAATATCAGTTAAAGATAATCCCATTTTTTCTTGCATAGCTCACTCCTCTTCCAAAGAATGCATTTCCGTTATCATTTCTTCCTCTACACTATTTTTAATCTCTGAACCATTTTCATGACACTCAATGAAACGACATGGACAGCTTTCGTGTGTCGATAAGAAGGCAAGACCTTTAAAAAAAATAATGGAAGATAGTTGGTCGTTTAATTTGATTATTCACGGGCACTCATCTTCGATCAGGACCATCTCTAATGCAGGGTTGCATGCATTAGCGATTCATCATGGCAAGAAATCTATGGATGCAGCAGTGGCCCAGCCAAGACAACGCCAAAAATTGAACGCTAATTTGTTTCGCATTTCTACTCTATAAGAGCCACCTGGTGGCGAGTCAGGGATTTCGTTGTTGATTGAGGTACTCGTAACCTCGCTGCTAACTCGGGCAAATCAAGTGTAACTTAATCTTCGTTAGTAATCGGTCTCTCTATCTTCGGGTCTCTCTTCTTCAACTAATTTCTTGTTTTTAATTTAGGCTTTCGTATTCATGCTACTTTTTCTCTTCATATCTTCCTCATTTTCGACCGCACCTGGGTTTGGAGAACTTCCTCTGATGTTAGGTGTGGTTCCGTCGACCACGTCCTCTCTTGCTTCTTTGCCCTTTCGCATCTTATGGACGACTAGGACTTAACTGTGTGGGATACATATATATCTTTATTTACTACCACACACACAGGATTTGGAGTAAGTAAGGATGTCTTGATGTATACAATAAGGGGTGTTGAAAAGTAATATGTAGTAAAAATTTTTAATATGAAATATAAAATATATGAGGTGAATAAGAAAGATCAGGTTGATAAGACAAAGTGTACATGTGGTTAACTTCTAATTATACATATACGAATTGACCAACAATATGCATAACTAATTACAACGTCTGGGTAGGTCGGATGGAGTTATTCTAACTAAAAAAGACTACTCTCTTGTGTACAATTTGTAGTATTTCATATAAGCTATGCCATGCCTCAATAATATAGTTATTAACAAGATAACAATATAAATCTAAGTGAAGAATCACTCAACGAGTAATTTTATCAATATAACTAGGTTATTATATAAGAATCTAAAATTTTACACCCTATTATATCCCGGTTATATATAAATTACTACCTCACGGCATTAACCCCTACTAATTATCACTGGAGGGACCTTCTCTTATGAGTAATTCTATACTAGTATAAATTCAGTGGATAATACTATAAGTAGTCGTAATACTATATATTAGCATTAAGCGACCTTATATATATTATATATATATATATATTATATTATATGTGTAAGTGAAGATCACTCAAGGAGTATTATAAATATAATATAATCCGTGTTGGAACTTGGTGATTTGGCTGGGTTAGCTACAATATTTTATATATATATATTATAATAATAATATATTATATATATATATATATTATATATATATTATATATATATATATATATTATATATATATAATATATATATTATATATTAATATATTTAATATTATATATAATAATATATATAATATTATATATAATAATATATTAATATTATAGATATAACTCATATTATTAAGCTTTTTTACTATGATTAAACTACACGTGAATACAGTTGTTACAGCCACTCTAATATATCTATATATATACTTAAATTATTATTATTTATTTGCATAACTTATATTACTAATTAATAAATATAATTATAATATTAAATATAATATAATAAGAGTAGAAAATATATCATTTCAAAATATTTAAAAGTTTAAAAAATTAAAACATATATTTATTAAATATAATAAAATAAAATTAAAATTATATAAATTATACTATACTTCCTTACTTATAATTTATACCATAAGACATTAGATGAAGAGTTGAATACAGATTGATAACACAGGATCAATAATAATAATAACCTGGTGGGAGTAGTGGAAGTGGACCATCCGTAATTTTGCACGAAATGACAGTTGTTGTGATGAAAAAACGACTAGTCTTCTCGATCCTTCTTTCTAACAGTAACAGTCGAATTCAGTATGGTGGACCCCGTCTAATAACTTCTCTCGTACCCCCAATTCCCGTGGATAAATTGTCTCTCTGCGGTTACATGCAATCTAGGAACAATATTATTATTCTAGTTAATCCCAACACGGAATTTCTGTGTTAATTAGCCAATATGAAATTTCTGATAGCAGACTGTACAGATAATTTTTATTAGAGATGGAAAATAAGTTACTACTGCTACTGCGTGGAAGGTTGTACGGCCCCGTGAATTCGGTTTACGATGTCGCATTCAATATACTGGAGGAGGGTGAATGACACCTTCGGGAATAATTCGCTACTGGTCAGTTCGTAGGTAAGTGGTTCCATTTGAGAGGGCCACCACCCGTTACGGTGAATTCCACGGATGATGGGAACCGTACAAGCCGGGATTTAGGCACACCCCGTAACACACAATTTTTCTGCTGAACCTGGATTACTAAAGCAATAGTATTTACCTCCTATTGAACTAGATGGCGCCATCTGGTGCTGTTGTTGTGAACTCTGTTGCAGAGGGTAATATATGGGCACTCTTTCATGGCGCTTCTTCTCCTCGTTTTCACACTCACATTCTTGATAGATACACTCCCTGGCATTCTTTTGACTCAATTCCACTTTTTCTCGTGTACTCCCCTTGGTTTCCCACAAATTTTTGTCGAACAGGGCTATCAAAGCCTTAAAATTGTTGTTTTAGTTGAAAACACTCTCGCTGTCACTTGGCCAAGAATTCCGCGAGATGAAGGTAATGTGGCATAATCATTCTCTGGTCTATTTCGTCTCAACCTCGATTCTACTAAGTGCATGCCAAGCGACAAAGCAATCGCATTTTTCGAAAGAATGACACGATTTAGGGAAACCTTGTTTTCTCTCGAAATTCTTATTTCCATTAATTCTTTTTCTGGGGTGAATAGATTTTCCCGGAGGAGCGTTCGGAAAGAACGCAGCTTTATTGAATCCTCTGAGCGTGACTGGCTGTCGTTGATACATGAAGGTTGTAATGATACTCGTCCTTTGGTTCTACGCGCGCTGAACTTCGTTAGAGAAGATCATGAGTCCGGTAAATAGATGTGGACAAGAAGGATGGACAAACTAAGCCTTGAAGTGGCAGCTTGAAACACCTGACGGAAGAAATAGGTGTGCAATCTCAGCTCGGTTGCTAAATTTAGCAAATATCCCGCTTTCATTCATCCTTCATTTTCTCTAATCTTGGATCAATCCGCCCACTTCTCCTTCCGTATTTCTTGTTAATCAATGACAATAGCACAGATTGATGACGTGGTACAAGGGGGCTGACTGCAAAGCTCCTGAACCAACACCACAAATGATACAGCTTCGATTTCTTTAAAACAATATTGCGGTATTTTTCAAATCCTTCAGTATGTTTTTATACGTCTCCTCTTCTCTTCGCTCCTAGCTATTCTGTAAGGATCACTATGGTACTACATAGTCTCTTACCAATCTGTAGCACTGTGGTCACGACCGAGTCTTTTCTGCTTCTATCAAGGCTAACAAACAAAGGATCTCGAGTCAGAAGGTATAAATGAATCCTCTCATCCCATAGAACACTTAATCTTGTGCGGCTAGCGATACACATGAAAAAAGTAAGTACTTTATATTACTAATGTTAACCAAAACTATTATTTGACTAGAAAAAGTATTCAGATTAAAAAAAGGAGATGACTAACTCTGCCTTCCTCCAAGTAGCCTCCTAATTCCCCTTCAATATTTTAAGCGGTCTGCGGGCAACTATGTGCGTATGGCAGGTACTTACCTCTTTTATCGACTTTGGTATTATCTTCTACCGCACTCGAGGCCTCGTTTCATAGTAATTCCCAGAATGAATAATATATATAATTAATAATAATACCAATGTATATAAATTCACTTATAATAATAATAATAATGATAATTAATAAATAATAATAAGTAATAATAAATAATAATAATAGATATTAATAATATAATAACCGCAGGAATTTTGTTGAAGAGATTGAAGAACGCTATAGCAAATGCATTCTTCAATCTTAGGAGTTTCCACACTAGTCATCTGAGGACGACGAAGAAGAAGTTCACATTTTTCAGAGGGAAACACTTGGCGAAGATGCATTGGCACCATGGCTTAACTTAGGGATATATGCTGGAGCGACTCTCATTCAATATATGCAAATAAACTGTACACGTTATATCATAAAAAAAAAATACATAAAATAAAAGAACCTCCTATCAATAAATATAAAGGTCGGCAACATTCAATCGTTTTAATTGTATACAAGATCTAATTGATTATAATATACAGTAAATTTAATTATAGATAAATACAAATTTATTTGCAATGAAAATAATATTAATGTTTTATAAATATACAGCTAGTTAAAACGCTCTCGGATCTTTTCCGTCGCTAATCCAGATATTGATTATTATGGGTAATCGGGTAAGGTTTTGATGTTCAATTTATATCCCCTATTATGTTATTATTTAACATTGTCCGTATGTGATAAACACTTCTCATTCCAAGGTTTATATATTATGTTAGCTAATATTGAATACTGATACGATGACTTCTATACTGGCAGAATTTTTGAGGTAATTTTTATCTCTATATACCTTCATCTCCTTCCGCTCTTCTAGTTTACTCATTTATATATCTTCTTAATAATTACTGAGATTATATATTATATTTTTGATTCAATATTTTGTATTTTTATTAATTATTATTTGTATATTTTTATTAATTATACCTTTATAGTTTAGACTCCTCTATACATTTTATCTGGTAGGGGAGGGCCAACCTATTCCGATATACAGCATCCTAGCGTAGTCAGTAGTGTTAGCTTGTACGCAGTAATTTGATTATACCTATTCTCATATATAATCTTACTTTCTTTATTTGCACTGAAGGACTATTAGCCTAATACCGCCCGCTCTAATTCTAACTCTGACCCTGTAATATATATACGAGCTAGTTAACCGACTCTAGTTTATCTTTAGTTATATATACTCTTCATTTAATATACTTAGTTAATTTATTATTTATTTTTCTTATATTATTGTTTATTATAGTTATTAATATATTATATTTACTAATTAATTTATATTTCTATATGGTATCTATAATGATCGAAAAAAAGAAGTTATAATAAAGTATTATAATTATATCCTGTATATATGTCTAATTATATATATAATTAGTATTATTATCTTTATATTTATTTAATTAAATTAAATATTTTTTACATAATTAAATTAAATAAATAAAGGGGGAAAAAAAAAACCAATAAAACAAAAAATCTGAATTATATATGTATTATTACTGTTACATAAACATCCCTATTATATATATATTATATACTATATACTATATATCTACTATTCATATAATATATATATATATATTATATACTATATATATATATAATATATATATATATATATAATATATTAAAGTATAATTTTTATATTAGATTAAAATTATAAAATATTCACAGTATATATATATTCACACACAGTATTATAGTAGAGCGTAGGAATAATATATAATATAATTAAATAATTTATGTTATAATATATAATATAATATATATATATATACTAATATTATAATATAATATATATATAATATATATCTATTATTTATTTATATTAATATATAATTATAATATATATATATATATATATAATATTACTATATTAATATATATAATATATATATTATTATCATAATAATTATATATTTATATATATAATTATATATATATATATAATTTGAAATATATATCTATACGTATATATTATATATATTTAATATATATTAATATTATATATATATATAATTATTATATAATATATATTATTTAATATACATATTATAATATAAATTATATCTTATATAATATATATATAATATATTAATATATATATTATTTTACCTATATTATAATATATTCTTAATATATATATTATTATATTTACTATTATATTTATATTCTATATTATAATATATATATAAATATCTATATATATATTCTTATATACTATCATTACTATAATATATTATATAATATAATATACTTAATATAAGACCTATTAAATTGAGATTCAGAACACATCTTTACGGTTCAATTCTCGTATTTATTTCTCAACGTAATACAAATTTGTCGAAGTTTTAATGTTTTGCAATGCAGTACAAATAATGCATACAACGTATGTACTGTAATGATATTTACTTATGTAAACGTGTATACCACAAACAGACACACACACACATCTACACACAATTACACAAACACACACACACACACACACACACACACCACTTTCACACATACATACACCATCATATATATATAATATATCTATAGTATTATATACTATATAATATATTTATATATATCATTATATATTCATATATATATATAATATAATATATATATTATATATATATATATATTATATATATATATATATAATATTTTAGTAATGTATGTGTGACTGTGTGGGTGGTGTATATGTGGCGGAATGTGTGTTGTTAAAAAGGAAGTGCTGAGCGGTCGTCAATAGACATAATTAACTGGTATAACAACCATGAACTTATATATATATATATATATAATATTATATATATTATCATATATTATATATATATAATATACATATTATATATATACCTAGTATATATATATATATATATTATATATATATATATATAATATATATTATTATAAGTATATTAGTGATATATAGTGATATATAATATATATATATAATATAGATTATATATATATATATATATATATATAGTACTATATTATGATTATATATAGTATTATAATATAGTATATACCATTAACCATATTTCCCTTTGGGACATTATAGTCAGCAGGAGGATGAATGTCAGGTGTAGTGAAATACCACCCCTTTTAAATGATTTTTTAACTGCGTAAATGAATATTATTTTTTTAAATACTGTAAGGGTGTTTCAGAGCCCCTGTCAGCACATAAAAATAGCAACTTCTTAAAGTCGTAAGGCATTGTCGCGGCGCTCGTGATAGACATCTACGACGGTATATGCATTCTGATGCTAACTTTTTAAAAAAGTTTAACTAACGTCAATGGAGGAAGATTTTACGAAAGACTATGTATACTCGAAACGGGTGACTTATATATTAGTTATATTACTATTATACTTAGTTAATTGGTAAATACCTGTTATAATTTGTCATGGGAATTACGATCTTTTTACTAATATATATGTAAAAAAGGTTAAAAATTATTATAAAGAAATAAATAAGAAGTATTTAGTCGCGCATAGAGAGGCGTTCCGGGATTTCAATTAACCAATAAAATTTCACCTACAGAGTTGCCAAGTAACAATTTAGCTAATTATTGATGTATTTTTGCTTCACAAAAAAGGTTTAATTGTAATTTTTAAATATAAAACAATACCCTAAGGGTAAAATCGCAAGATGACTATAGATGTCCGTGATTTTACGGCTTGTAAGGGGAAGCCTCCCCGTAGGTGGGATTCACCTACACTTAGCTCATCTTCCTTCTCCACCGGAAACTCAATATCCCCCCCCCCCCCACCGTACGAACTGAGTTCCCTATTCTGCCGGCTTGAATTCTATGAGTTTTTAAGAAAGTAGGCACCTAATATCCAATAGTGCCAATATCACTTTTAAATTTCAGAAAAAAATAATAAATAAATAAATAAATAAATAAATAAATAAATAAATAAATAACCATACTTTTTGACGTCAAAATTTTACAGCTGCAGCAGTACGTAATAATCCTTCAGAACTATCGCAATATATTTAATTGAAGAAAAAAAATTATAATAACAAATAAAGAATTTTTCCCTAAAAGAAAATGTTACAATGAAAAACTGAAATCCAATGTCTTGATTTAATTAATACACGATTATTTAATCATATATCTATTATTAATTAATATTATATATCCTTATATATATATATATATATTATTATTATATATATATTATATATATATATATTATATATATTATATATATCTATAATAATAATATATATATATAATATATATTATATATATATTATATATATTATTATATATAATGCATTATATTTATATTATTTATTATATTATATATATATATATATATATATATATATATCTAATATCTACTATATTATATATATATATATCATATACCGATATAGTAATAAAAAATTTTCTTTTTCTATAATATATTTTATAATATTCTTCTTTGGCAAAACATCCCATTAATAAATAAAACCCACAATACATTTAATTACTTTTGTCATATGAAGCTAGTCTATAGTCTTTGTCAAATTAGCATAGGAATATATATATATATATATATATATATATATATATATATATATATAAATATATATATATATTTTTATTAAATTTTATATTATATATATAAGTTATATATATATATATATTATATATTATATAGCTAGACTGTGTATTAAGTTATAACCTGGGTTAAGTAAGGCATGGTTAGTGTATGTACTATGTATAATCCTCACGGTATTCCTGTGGTTTCAAAAGTTGAGTTTCCTCGCTTCCTAATTCCTTCCTTGGTAATCTGTTTCTTCTCTTCTTACCAACTTCTACCCCCCAATAAAACCACCTTCGCAATTTCACGGAAGCGTGAGCTAAATCAACCTGTGTCGATAAAGAGAAACCCTTCTCAACCATTTTAATATGATTCTATCGCTCTAATTTTTAGCACAAAGCTTTCCTTTCAGAACTTCCATGTTCAGGTATTTTTTTCCTATATCTTTGTATGTTTTCTCTAAAATCCTTTCTAGTTCCTGAAAATTAGTTGTAGATGGCAGCTATATCCTTTATTCTTTAAATTTATTAATATATTACTGTTATTCTAGGCTCTTTTCTTCATCCTAAACTATTTCCATTTTTCATTAGTGAACTACTGTATGTCACTTTATCCGCTTTTACGCATTGCAAAAAATTCCTCCTTCAAAATTGTTCTAATTCTAAATGTAAAATATACCATAGCAAATAACAGATGTAGGGAGATTGATCTCGGATCTCTGTTCTATATTGTATTTCTAATTAAAATAAGGAAAGCAGGGATATTTTTCATACTCTAAATACTTAAATCGCAATGATGTATAGATGCCGGGATCATGAGGGATACTTCACAAAGCAATAATATACTCGAAAATATACAACTCAAAACTTTATCCTTTTCTCGTGATCCTTCTTGTGAAGACCATATTCATTCTCACTAATCATCCTTCTGAAAGGTTAGGTACTCTATAAAGTCTTCAGAATATCTTTATTCTCTCAACCCCCTCCCGTGGTAAAAAAAACCAACTGACACTCGAAAGTTGCCTTGGTCGTGTACAGAGATTTATTCTCGTTTTGCACCCATAGGATATATTCCCAAATCTCGGGATGCGTTCACTCACCGCTTACCCAATCTTTGTATTGCAATGATGGAAGTATAGGTCTTTTTGTTTTTATCAAACTACATCAACTACTCTCCGTCTTCTAACTCACACTAGTTTCTATAGTTATTCTAGTTGACCCGAACTACCTCTTCCAACCTTGATTCTATCATCGTCTAACTTATTCCACACATCGCAGCTCATTATCAAGTCTTTCGTTCTTTTCCCATCACTTTCTTGAAATATTTGCATACCCGGTCGCTTTCAGACGAGTACGCTCTTTTCTCTCATCTCTCTCTCCTTCCCTTCCTCCGTCGTTAGAAATGCTCAAATATGCAGCTTTCTTTCCTCTCTCCTCATGAACAACTGTAAATTATGATCTTGTATGTCTTTCCTTGTGGGGGAGCGATATGATTAACTATTATTATAGGAACCTAGCATTACTTCACATATATAATCTTTAGAGTCGCAGATACCTTAAAGTAATGTTTTTATTTATAGAATAAAAAAAAATGTATAAATAAATGAGTGTTAGCATGCCTGGTAGGTGGGCCACCATGTTCTAGAACATTCATATCAAACCACTTTCAAAATATTATGGAATGGTCTCGAAAAGCTTGCTTAAACATTTATAGCACCGCAACGGAGATTGGCGTGAGCAATGAAGGGTGGTCCCTAGGGCCAGAGATAACAATAAAGATATCATCTTATCTTTGAAACTATATACTATACAAAAAAAAACGGATTTCATTTTAAAAGACTGCGTCCAAAACAAAGAAGTACACAAGATATGCGAAAATTGATGTTGACCAGTGATATTTATAATTTTACATATTGTATTATTGGCAAGGATTTTTTTAAAGATAATTCAATAAGGAAAAATTGACAAATTTCTACTCACTAATTTCAGGAGATCGATAGAAACGAGCCACTAGGTACGGAGTTATTTCGTTTTCAGTGACCTTATGTAGACTGGTTAGCTGATTTTGGAAGATGCATAGTAGTTCTGGTCTTCTGTAAATGAGCTAAGGCACTATAGATGCGAAGTTGAGAATATACGGTAACTAAGGTGCGCATTTCTAAAAAGAGAAAGGAAAAACTTCAAGAGTAATATGCAGTTCGTGAAAAACCTTACAGATAAAAATCTCTGCACTGAGGCCCAATTGAAGATCGCTCCATTGAGAATATTAAAGTTATTTTTCATGCTGATCAACAAAGGCAGATGAATGTGGTTTCTATAAAGTCTGTAAACATTTTTAACTACTATTTATCGTGGGTTTCTTTTTTGCTCAACAAAAAGCCCTTTTCCGAGACAGAAGTATGGCATTAGTATCAGCCTCCATGTTTGCTTTAAGAGAAGACCTAAAAATCCTAGTAACAACGTAGAGTTCCTCTCTTTATATAGGGTTAAGAAGTTTGATCAGACTAGAAGGGGTCTGTCCATAAACCATCCACTCATCATAGTCTAATTTTCAGTGGATCATAGACGGAAAGAGGAAGAAAAGAATTTTTCGATTTTGTCTGAAATAATGCGCGGCAGATCTAACGGGTGATTTACGGGTCCTGACTAGTGTTGGAAGACTGGAAGATTTGTTGATATTAGAGACATTTAAATCACTAGTGCCAGCTATGGCGAGTAAGAGTCGGTCCCTCCCAGCCCTTTTCAATACAACACACTGCATATATATATCATTCTTGAACCTATTACTATTATTATATTTCTTATTATATATATATATATATATAAATAGTAGTATATTTTTGTGAGTTATTCTAATATATATATATCTATTATCATAACTTATATTATTATATATATTACTACATAATATTATATATGCGGTGTTGATTTGTGTGTGAGATGGTGTGGAGGTGTCTTGGTGTGTGTGTGTCTATCCGTACGTTCCATCACATATTCATAATTATATATGATTTCGGAATCGTTTTGCTTACCATTATAGGGGCCGAGTAAAATTCAACCCTGTTCGCAAATTTAAAATTGGCTCAATCTCATCCAGAACAAGGCTCGAGGGTTGCCCTACAGTTATATAATACTGATATGTATTTCTTATTATTATTTTATTAAAATCTAAATCAAATCAAAAAGATAAGTTGCGTTCATTTATCTTAGGAAATTAATTTATTTACAACACTCAAAATCTGTCCACTTAAATAAGGAAATGTATGTATGTATTAAAGTGTCGTATTATGTATTTTTCATTACGATATGGTAATTATTATTTTTTGTGCATGATATATTTTAATATTTTTATTATACCTTGTGTATGTTTATATAGTTTATATTATATAATAGAGTATGTTTATATTTAAAATTTTGTGTTGGTAACGTCTTATTTTTTATATATTATTATTAGTTTTTTATTTGTATTTATTTTGATAGTGTTTATTTATTTTTTTTTTATATTTTTGTGACTCCTAGATTTTTATTGATGATTATATTTATAATTGTAATTAAATAATATATATATCTATATGATTTATTATTATAGTATAGTATAATATGTTATATATTTTTTATAGATATCGATTGAATCACTTTACATTGAGATCATTCATATATTGTAATTTATATAGATATTTTTTATAAGCTATACTATGAAGTTATAGATCACTACATATAGTATATATAGAGTTATATTTTATATTATATATTTATATAAGTTTTTTCTGTATTAGCAAACTATTATCATTTCTCGTCTTACCAAAGCGTGGCGTGATTGAATTAAGAAATGCTCAATCGAAGACCGATGTAGACCGGTGAGACAATGTAAAAGAATGGATGGGAGTACAGGAAGTGGTGCTACCAGAAATTCCACTTGCCAGTAGCAGTGACATAGTAAGTCGGTTGTTAAGTGTTGTGACAGAGAATATATAAATGAGGGTCGTTGGAAAATCAGGATCTACTTCGCATTGTCTATTTTCCCAAAGGAAGAGTACTTGCGACCCTTAGAGAGTCCATTCTAATCTAGAATAATTTTCATAAGGAGAGTCGAACAGAGACATTTCTTTTGTCTTAAAAAATATCCTAGACTTTAAACTTTTTCAGAATATTCTGTATGGGTTGGAACCATCTATCGTATTCTTAGTGCATATTCTCTATACAGAGTAACGTACCTCTCAACATGAGGAAATGCAACTTGAATGTGATGTAATATCATAATTCAGAAGTACCTTTCGGAAGCACTTGCAAAAGCTAGACATATCTTTATTAGTTGGAGAAACTGATGAAGATGCCTCATATGAAAGTATCACCGCGAATAAGAAATATAACTATTTAATTATTGTTGTTGGCGCATTTTTTCTGTGTGTCGTATTTCGGAGACATAAACTTATTTGAAAGATTAGATCAGTGAAGAAGGTGACGAAAAATTCCAGATTTTTGGAGCATTAAACAAAACGTGTTTCGTTATCGTTCCAATTATAAAAATACCTATGAACCTACTATTAGACGAATATTAATTGACGGTGGCGATATCAACGAGCTCCAATAGGACGGTACTTTATTGATATACGAGAGAGGAGGATTCAGATACCCTTTTTGAGAGGTAATATCTTAGAAGGACTCAATGCCTCTGTTTTGTTTCCAGTACTTCCTTCAAGGTATTCCGAAATACTTATATTACGCGTAAGTAACAGCAAAGGTTTCACCAATATAGTATATTATCATATATTAATATCTTTGCTCGGTTATAATATATTATATATATAGTATATATAATTATATACTTTATATATATAGAGTGTATATATATTATATATTATATTTACTACTATATGATATTAGAGATATATTGGATATCCCGGTATATTATCTATATATATTCTTATTACATATGATATATTTTTATTTCTTATATATTTTTTTTTTTTTTATTTTAATATTATACATATTATATTATACCAACTATATTAACTATTTATTATTTATAATGATAGTTATGATATATATATATTGGTATGCTAATTAAGATTAACATCTATTTATATGTTCATCATCTTAATCATCATAATTTTTGTCCATCATTGGTCATCGAAGGATTTTCTTATATTCTAAGCCTATTCTGGACCTAGCTATATATACATTCCAGATCCGAAGAAAGCAGTAGAGATTAGTATTATGACAAAAGTTCGAATAAGAATAGTCCCATGTCGCTTACCGCCCTCTTGACCCATTAATATAGTAAGAACCATCGCAGTCAGAAATTCCAGCCACGAGATGTCTTCCATCGGGAACCTTTTTTTTTTTTTTCTCGTGTACGGATCCTTCACTTACGGTAAATCGTTCAACTCGTCAATGTGGTGTTCATCTCTTGCCCTAGGTGGCCACAACCATACTACCTCACAAACCCCGCCATTCTCTCTATTCATGACACATTTCTCTCGCTTTCTCGCAACTACTCACATTCTCCCCTCCTCAGCCTGACATTCCTTTTACCTGTATTCAATCTTCATCTCTTTTCCTCCGTCGGCACTTTCCAGCCTGTTCGGTTCTTCAACTACACTTTTTCCACTCACTATACAGTCCGCTTTATTCTCTAATCTCGATTCTATTCATCTTTCATCCTTTCCACATTATTTCATATCCATCTTCAACACTACTTACTTATTCTCTCTGTTACACCCCTTTCTTCACCTATCATCCAACTCGCTAATACGTTTCAATGTTGTGCCTCATTATCAAATTACCTCACCACCTTAGCACCGACTTCTAAGTATTGTCCATTCTGAACACATGAAGCTGTTAGATCTATTCCTCTTTTAGGCCAGACCATTAGTCTCTAGCACTATATTACTTTTCCAAACCCACGGTTACAACTATACTCTGTATGCAAGACCCTAGTTTCGCTCTCGGCCAAATAGTTTAGTCTTTATACATGCACACGCTAATCGGATTCTTATATTGGTGCAATCCATGCCATCTCTTCCTGCTCATTTCCACAACTTTCCTACAGACACTCTGCATGCATTCCGTCATTCTCTCGACTACCCAAGCATATAACATAGTATATATAACTTATAGAATCTGATTTTGGAAATATAGATATTATATATTATTATAAAAGGTATTTATAATATATATATATATATAATATTTTATATGGAAATTAATATTTTATACTTTTTAATTTATATTACTATATAAATAATTATTATAATAGTATGTGGTCGCAAAGTAACAAAATGTATTTTTTGTTAATTTCTGTAAAATGTACATTTAGGAACAATAATAACTTCTTTGAAATAGAAATTAAAACCAACTCTTAATATCATTAACATTAAAGCTGATAATATTAATAAGATACTTCCATTTATGTTATATAATATTGACGTTTAAAATAACTCATATCATTTAAGTCGAGGTATCAGATTTTGCTATAGTATTATTTATTCATCTTGCTTGAGTTAGAACTATGCATTCTATAAAATTAAAATCTAAAATAAATACTGTATAAAATAAAAAATATAATATAAAGTTTTTTTTGGTTTCAGACCACACATAAGGCATCTTTAAAAGTAACCTGTATCGTTTTGAGATCAATTTCTGATTTTTGTATATAAAATTATGGGCAAGCGAAAAAATTTCATATGCTTTTCTTGTCTTTCGTACTAATCTTCACCTACTTTGATCTCTTACTTTCGATCGATACTTCAGTAATCTGTTGGATCTGGCGATATACTACCTGTCTCTCTGCAACACCTGCATGGTCTTCTCGATCCTCATCCAGGAAAAATTCATCGGATACGAGTCGTCTGTCATACAGTATTTAATTCGGTCGTAGATGTTATTTTGTCATTACCTGTTGTTTTTTGGAGAGTGTTAAATTAAAGCGATCTTTATCAACTTATGATTTCATTTACAAGATCTTTCTAAATGTCTATAATTAAGCTTATGTTAATCAAGCAATAATTTTCCTTGATTAATTTGTATATGCAAAGAAAGAAATAAGTATTGATTATATAGTCTAGTTTATAATTAAAGTAAACTATGATGCTTGGTTACTTTTAACATTTAGAACATTTGTTAAACGTGTTTACATAACAATTACATGGCTTAAAAAAGTTGGTTAAATTCTAAATACAATAGAGAAAAATCCAAGAGCCTTCGAAGTCACCAATCACTCAAAGTGCACCCACAATCATTTAATTCATCAAACGACAAATTATATAAGTCACAGCTTTATTTATAAAGTGAATAATAAATCCAATTTTTTCGTATTGCTTTGATATGCAGATTCTACTAACGCTTTTTTTTTTAAAGTGTTGTCTTTTATAGCTCTGGTAAGCAACTATAGTTTGCCTCTTTCTCGATAGATTTGTAGCAGATTGCTATGAGGTAGCCAATTTTATGTATCCTACTCTCGATTGGGGAACTCTTCATTAACAGCCTTTGAACCGATTTGTAGTAAGCCTGCATTTTCCGTAATATAATGTCAAAGCACAACTACAATTTCCTTATAATATGTGTTACCAGAGAAATTTACTTGAAACGGCAATAAGTCATCAACGCTATTTTTTATCATTTCGAATTGTTTTAATTGTTCTTAATACAAAAAGTTATCTCTAAAAATTATATACGTATATAAAAGACAAATGTAAATATCTTGAATATATATATGATAATAAATATATACTAATACTACTAACTATACATATATATATTAATATTATTGAAGGTATTATATTATATATATATCTATATTATCGTATAATATCAATGACTTATCCTTTCATTTAAAACCTCATATATATAATTTTTATATAGTTATTATATTAATTTTATTATTATATAGGTAATTATAATATGTATATATTATATATAATATATAATTATATATGTATATATTATTATATTGAATTATAATATATATGTATTTTATATTACCATAATAGTTAAAACCATTTAATTTTTAAAGATCAATAAAAGTTAAAAAGAATACAACTTCATCAAAATTGATTTTAACAAAAGGAACAGCTATGAATATTAAATACATCCCCAACGTTTCAGTCTCAATATTCTTCGATCTTATCTTATTATATTATATTCTTTCTCTGAAAAAAGACGAGAAATAATATCCATCGTATTATTATATTTCATCAAATATCAAATTTTACGCTGACGATTCCAAGTTTTATTATTCCTTTTAACTTTTTCTTGCCTTAGAAAAAATTAAGTGATTTTACAAATTAAAAATAATAATCTCATGATTCTGAGTACTAGTAATATGTTTAAAATTGAAACTATATATAATATATATATTAATTATATATAATATATATATATTTAATTATATTATTAATATGATATTAATAATTTTTATATATAGTAATTAGTTATTTTAGTAAATGTATATTTATACTCATATATTTTTACGATTATATATAGGTTCTCCCTGTGCCCATATATATATACTATATATATATAATATATATATTATATAATATGTATTTTATAGATATTTATAATTTTTTATATTTTAAATAACAAGAGCGATATTTTTATATTTATAATCCATATGTACATAATATTTATTTATTTTTTATGAATGGTATTATATAATAACCTACTATATATTAGTAAATTTTATATTATTATATAAAGATAGATATATATATGTATAAAATTCAGAATTATTGAAAAGTATCATTTGGTTTTATGGTTTTGATATTCATAGATTATGTATATTGATTTTAGTATATATAGATTTGTAGTCATATTTTTATTATATTGGCGTGTTAATTGCAGGCATTGAATATATATATTACTGCTATATTTAGATATATAAATCATTTAAAATCCTGTCGCATGTTACTTCTGTTTCAAAAGAAATATTGCTATAAGTAAGCCAATATATATATATATAATATATATATATATATAATTCATATATCTTGAAAATATTATATATATATATATATATATATACAGACGTTAACCTAGAAAACTAACGATAATGGCATAGGGAATAAAACTAAGTGAGAGTTTTAAACCTCAATCATTTTGCATGAAGTGAAATGAAATGGAAAAGTAAGCAAGAAAGAAAATTCAGAGAAAAAAAAGAGTAAATAAGGCAAAGTAAAAAAAAAAAAATAAAATAAATGAAAAATTATAAAAAAGGAGACAAATCGGACCGAAACCAATATTAACTCCAAGGAAATAATTTAAGTAAATATTGGATTCCTATACAACTGCAATCAGGGGTTGCGGAGCAAGGACTGTCTGAAGCAGGCCACGAGCCAGGTGCCGCGGAGCAGGCCGCGGAGCAGGTAGCGGAGCAGGCTTGCGCAGCCGACGTCGCGAGGCAGCAAGATTTGGGGTGGAGAACGGTAGAGATGATTTTTTTAGTCGCTAACAAATTTCATAACCAATTTTTTGTTTTTAAATAAAAATTCAACAAACTAACGGGTGCACAGGCCAATTCAGAGAGGAAACTTCTCTGGGTAGTTTTACCTAGGATCCGGACCGAAGAGTCGAACCCAGGCCTAAATCTCGTGACCCCTGCGCGCTTACGCTGAGCCACGGTTGATAGTAAGATATGTATAAAATATGTATTTGTAACGAGGTGAGAAGTTTCTTGGGTTCAAACTCCCTCCGAACCTTTGATATATATATAATTATATATAATATAATAAATATATATATATATATATATATAAATATAAAATAATATAATATATATACTATATATTATATATATATACTATTACTATTATATATATATATATATAATAACATATATATATATATATATATATATATATATATATAGTATATAAGATATATATATTAATATATATATTATTTATATATATATATAATTTAAATTTATTTGGCGATCAATAAATAAGCATTCTAATCGATTATGGTTACTTTAAAGCACCTCAAAGAGAGTTTTGTCGTTAAGAGTAATTATTCATTTTTTTTCATTGTTAATTTATTTGAAACAATTGACAATTTTATTAGAAATGTTCAGTTACTCTTTCTCATCCTAAATATTTTTTTATTTATTACAAAATATAAATTGAAAATCTTACTAAAAAAATAAAATATTTCAAAGCTTTAACCATATCTTATTAATTCTTTGTTCTTTTAAAATAAAAAAGTACTAATGGACATGTGATACTAAGTATATATAATAATATAATAATACTAGAGATAAAAAAAATAATTCATAATAATACTAATAATATCTAATATTAAAATATTAATAATATTAATAATATTAATAAAATAATAATAATAAAATAAAGAATAATATTTGAAATCAATGAACTAATTTAATAGTAGGTATAAATACGCTAATAATAATAATAATCATAGAACACGCACAAATTATCGCTAAGAATGATCTAATCAATTAAGTATTATTATTATTTATTTTGATTATTATTTATTAATATTATTAATATGTTTTCATATAAAATTAATATAATGTTAATATTAAATCATTATAATTTAAAATTTTATGTACTTTTTATTATTATTAGTATTATATTATTATCTATTTATTTGTTATTAATTAGTAATCTATTATTTATTACTTATTATTATATTACTATTATTGATTATTATTATTATTATTATTAATATATATTGTGTTTAGAATTTATCGATGTTATTTGCCTAAAAGCTGACTATGAAGTTCATGGAATCGATCTTGAACACTCAACAAAATGCTTTTTGGTTCTTTCATTTCTTCTTTTCTTTATTTCTACAATTTCGAATTTTACTTCTAAAAACGTTTATTGACGATTGCAAACGTAAATTGATTAACCTGTTCTGTCTGCGAAGCTCGCAGGCGGGGTTCGTGGGTCGTGGCGGGTCGGGGTCGGGTCGAGGGCCGGAAGCCGAGCCGAAGTAATGAAAAATGACTAGATATAAGGCATGAAAGTTCGTGTTATGTATATAAAGACTATTGCTAGATTGTATAAATAATTAGAAGAGTGATTGATATCTCTGAGCCGAGTCGATAGTGGTAGCCGGAGTCGAGGTTAGGAGCATGAAGTCGAAGTCCATACCCGTAGTGTAGCCGGAGTCTAGGTGGTTCAAATATCTTAAATATGACGTCGCTGAAAATCAGATTGGATGTGACAAAAAATTTTATCTCGGTGCCGCAAGCCCGGACTGTGGTGTATAGCAAATACTTCGATGCAAAAACTCGATTAATCTATCAACATCAAACTATCAATATCCGAATATTGGTACAAAGTATCTATAAAAATATCGATCGCATTATTATCAGTTAATATTATCGATCACAAAGAAATTAAATAAAGTATAGTCAATAATCGAGTGGAGTATTATTCGATTGAACGTTATTAGTACATTTAATATCGAAAGAAAACCCTACATACTCTGTGAATACAAAATATTCTTAGGGCAAATAATACGATAAATCTGTCATACAGTTTATCATCACAACACATAACCATACATATGTTCCGCAGAAAAAGGATACAGTCAGTCCGTAGTAATATGTATTCGAAACATTTATCAGTTGAATTTAAATCGATAATCGAGTCTTTATTTATGTATATTAATTATTGAAATAGCTTCTGTTTCAGTAGAAAAATCGAGACTAGTAACTTCGAAAGAGAGTGATTCGTACTTATTCATATATTCATTTTCCATTGTATAATGAACATTTAAATAAGAAAATCGATATATTTAAAACATCTGAAGGGCAAAAGGGTTTAAGCGACAAAAATTACTTTTCGAAATTATTATGCGATTGAAAGTTGTGTTTTGATAAACCATCGGATATTTGCACAGAGCAGCAGATGAAGTCATGCAACCCCATCGTACAAGAAGCAAAACATTCACCGCAGAAACGCGCACCGCACCGCACAGCACAGTACACCCGCCCCAAAACCGGCCAATTACCCCCGGCCCATAAACCTGCCAAAAACCTGGGGGACCCAAAAACTATATAATATGTCCTGCGCCGAATGAGAACCGATGTCCTGTCTGTGCAACAAAATTAAAAGTCTATAATTAATTATATACCTATCATAAATATATTAAGTAATAGATAGATAAAATAATAATAAAATAATAATCATATAATAATATAATATAATAATATATAATCATAATAAATAATGCATCATAATAATAATATTATTAATATATAATAATAAAATTAATAAATAACTATATAAAATAATAATAATAAAATAATAATAATAATAATAAATAATAATAATAATATAATCTAATAATTTAAAAAAATAAACGTAAAATAAAAAAATAATATATAATAATACAGTAAAAAAAAAAAGTTCACAAGTAACTGCATAGAGTGTTATAGGAAGGGAATACTGCTCCAGGAGCGTTAACTAGAAATCCGGAAAGGAATGCGAAACCCAGACCTATCACATTATCAGTGGTCACGGGTCACCTGGAGTGACCTGAATCCTTTTAGTCACTTTAGTCACTTATCCTCTTGCCTGACAATAAGTAGGTGGCCTTATTCCTTTGATCCTCAATTTTCAAAATTCAACAATTTCGTCACGTATACATTTCAGGATGTTCAAACTCTCATTTTAATTTCTATATATAAATAGTAAATGAATAAATATATATATGTATATTTAATATATATAATATAAAATATATACTATATATATAATATATATAACATATATAATATCTATAATATATATATAATATATTATATTTATATAGGTATAATATATATATATATAGTGCTGACCATATAATTAATTTTTTAATATTGTTTAAACTTTTTAGTATAGTTAATTTTTTTAACTAAAATATGATATAAATATATATATATATTATCTTTTTAATCTGGTTTTATAGATTTTAGTCACATTAAGTTTATTTACCCTAATTAGCTAATACAGATTGAATTCGACGTCTTGTCAATAAAACATGTGACTTTAAATATTATATACTATATATATAAGTAAGTATATATATATATCATATATATAATATATATATTAAGTATATATTATATTAATTATATATATATATAGTGTCTATATATATATATATAGTGTGTATATATAATTATATATAGTATAATATAGTCACATAATACATTATATTGTTATATTTATATATATATAGTATATATATATATATATATATATATATATAATATATATATATAAATATATATATATATATTATATATAATTATGTATAGATTATATATATATATAATATATAATATATATATAGGTATATATTATTCTTTAACGTTTTGAAAGTTGAACATTTCAAGAATTTCCGTTAGAAGAATTTTATTAATAATATATATTATATTATATATATATATATATAATATATATATATATATATATATATATATAATATATAGTATATATAATATATAATATATATATATGTATATTTTATATTCTACACCATCTCCAGGTCGGTAGCTTGTCGCCATGACTCAGTTTGGGAAGTATCTTCTTTCTCTGGTATTCGAAAATCTGACCTAGAGAATATAGAACTATTCTCAGCGTGAAATGGTTTCCGCGCATGCTTTAAATCTTTGAGTTATATACCTCTCAGTTACGAGTTTCACCCTTCAGCTGGAACTAATCGTGTTTTTTCCTTTTGGCACTCAAACTCGTTCTCGCCAGAGCTCTCCAGAAGATCGAGTGTTTCCTGGGTGCTAGTAATTTCAATGCAGTCCAGTTTGTACGACCAAAAAGCCCTGTCGGTCCTAAGATATATATATAAATATATTATAGGATATATATAG
>JABUQX010033397.1:32500-45000 GCA_015478945.1 Trachelipus rathkii
CCTATGTCCGCCCGATCAAATGTATCACGGGCAAAGGCATAGAACCTGAGAGGCAGAAGGAGAGGATTGAGGATGCAGAATCGTACCAAGGGTTGAAGGTTAGAGGAAATAGAGAACACAAGGGATGCCTTTTCAGTTGGAGAATGCAACCAGAACCATCCAGGATCGATATAAGAGGAGGAAAGGGCTATGGAGTTTGATCAGAAGATGTGAGTTAGCATGAGATGGTTTTTATGGCGCAAGAGGCCAGAAGATTTGTCAGTAGGAGAACCAAAGTGGTTAGCGGACTTTCGTTTGATGAAAGCCCGCCTTGCTCGTCGAAGAGAGTATCCCTGCAACGATTCTAGCTGAATGAAAATTAGCAAGAGTGCTAGGAGAACGAGAATTTTTCCACCCCCAATGCGCACTGTCTCTATCCTGAATGGCCAGAGAACAAAGCACGATCGAACATGGATTATGAGGAGAGAAAGATTTAGTTGAAAAAAGGATGTAGCCCTGCCTCATTCACCATCAACGATTACAAGCTCCACATTATCGGCAGAAGTCGAAAGCGTCACCAGAGACCAAGCAGTCATTCCCAATTATAGTTAGCGTAGGAAAGCTAACGCCAAGGCCCCCCAAGTCGGCCCATCAAAGTGACAGAAAAAAACGCCGTATGGCAGGATGGAGCTGTATGGAGGACAGAAAGTATTAAAATTAGAGATATAAGGTTGTTTAGTCAGATATCAATAGGAGCGAGATGTGTATTGTATCAGAGGAAAGGACTCAGTGGTGAATCAATAGGTCCAGTGTGTTCAAGAAATTGGTTGGGATGATCCGGAATGTGTGTGGGTGCTTTATTAGTTGCCAGACGGTTTGAGACAATGCTAAATGATTTCGGACTCCCCCCCTAAACAGTATGAGAGGACCCCAACCATTTCAGTGGTTGTGTACATTGAATCCCCTAAATAGAGGACCTCAGTATTTGGATGAGAAGATTAACAGTCTCAGTGAGAATAAGTAAGATATTCAAAAGAGGCGTGAAAATCTGTTCCTGTTAGGAGCTTAGCAGAAGCAACCGAAGATTATTCGTAGTAGAAGGAAGACAAGATGTTTAAGCCACAGAACGATCCGAAGTTTGGGTATTTCCAGAGATTCTCACGGAGAACGTGTTAACAAGAGTGTTTTATGTTTCATAGGCCCCATACTCCACCCTTTAAGAGGAAATATGAAATACAGTTATAGTTTGATTAATTAAGAGTTAGAGATGTAATTCTTAGCTATCTGTGTCCCTCAGCAAGAAGCAAAATGTAAGGGTAGAGTTAGAAAGGTAGTATGTGCCAACGGATACAGGGAGTTAGATATTGTAAGTCCGGCGGAATGTTGTAAGGTTGATTAGAAAGCCCGCCCCTGCCAAAACCTGCCATCTCACAGCACGGCATACAACCAAAACTATAAGACAACGGACAAAAACAAAACAGACAGAAAACCAAGATGTGAAATCAAGATTAATTATCCTTACAAAAATACCGTAAATGATTAAAATGCTAAAGCCGTATTTAATTACATTAAATATTAAATTGAAAAACCTAGGTTATTTTAAACACACACACAGCTCATACAACCGCTATACACATGACGTACAAAAAAATGAAGATAATTAAGGATAATGTATACACCATACGCAATGTGTTGTGCTCAAAACACCGTTAAAATAAATAAATGAAAATAAAGAAAAATCTATAGAAACAATAGCAAAACTAAAGTAAAAAAGACGAAGGAAAAAAATATAAACCTAGTATTATCTAAACTAAACGTATTAAACATCCTAGAAGAACCTAACTATGACTATCTACATAGATAAAAGTTGTAAAAGAATCAAAATTACAACCCGAATAGCTTAATCTTTTATAAGGGTGATCCAATTCTTCGAATATTAAAAACCATAAAAGTTAAACAATTGAAAACAGGGAGCACTCAATGATAAACACTTTAATGGGAAAAGTAAACTAAAACTATTACCTAATCACCCATTGGAGCTTATATATTATAATATATAGATTATACTATAATATATATATACTATATATATAGGATATATATATATATATATATATATTATATATATATATATGATATATATATAATATATATATATATATATATATATATATATATTATGATACTACTATATAAATATATATATATATATAAATTAAAATAAAATAGAAATTTGGAATTTACATATTTTATCTCGGCGAGTGAGGAAGAGTAATGTAGTTTTACATAAGTAGAACACTTAAAACCTTTCGTTATAATTAATTATGTATTATGTATATTACTTTATTACGTCGTGAAGATTTAAGAAGCACGTGTAATTTCTAATTGGAAATGTAAGACAAGTAAATTATTAGCAGTCAAAATTTAAATACAATGAAATACTAAAATAAATATATATTAAGGCTAATAGGGGGCAGAAGGAGTCGGAGTCCGGAGTTTGGAGTTCGGAATTGTGAATGCCCTGTTTTTAAGGTGGGTTTATAGTCGGAATGAAACGCTTTTAATTCCGAAAAGTTAGGATTCACAAGACATGTAAATAGGTTAGGCTGTTTGCGATTTTGCACCCTTTTGCTACGAATGCCTAAAATTTTTGTTCGTTTTCGTCAACCTCTAGCTCAAAATCGTAAAAACGTGCTGCACCGCAAAAACGATAAAAAAAATAATTATCCTTGATTCTGTGTAATATAGAATAAAATCCTGTATAAAATAGCACCTTACAGAATTAACGAAATTCCTTACGTTTGATAACATTTTTTTACGATTTGTCCTAGGTTGACGAAAACAGAACAAAAATTTTAGCATTTCGTTAGCAAAAGTGCAAAATCGAACACGGCTTATAAATCTCATCCAATAACATCATATTTTAAAATAAATCACAACATAATTACCCATCTCCTTTTAAAAGAAATATTTTATCTCCCACTCACACACGGAAAAGGTAATTCCCCTTGACAACACCTGGGAGGAAAAAGAACAACATTGCGTTTTTTTACGCTAATCACAAAAAATTTAACAAATTATTATTTTTGAGACAATAAAATAATCATAAAGTTCCTTTATCAAGAACGTTTTACGAGATACAGAAAACAAATGGGATCCGAAACCCATCTGCAAGATTTTTGGGAGTGAGTCTCTCAATTTGTCCAACAAATAGCAGACAAGAAAGAACAAATGGGAAAATAATGCCTTCTCATTTATCGTAATTATCAGAAAATGCCATTAATGATAAAATCAACATAACCTCATTTTTATGACCACAGTAAGAAATCAAATAAAAAAATAATTAAATATATTATTAAAATCAAAATATAAATTAAATATAAAAATAGCTTCGAAACAATTTAAACCATAACCCAATAGATGGATTATTCCTTAAACTTAGAAAAGATAAATTGGCAGCCCAAGGAGAACACTCAAATGACATGACTTGTACAACGATGAATAAAAGATGATAATGTGTCTACCCAAAAGCCCGACGAAACCAATCTGATCTATTGCGCGGAACCTCCCTGCCAACAACCATGAGAATGTTGATTTTCTTTCTTATATAGGACGTTTGTGATTGATATATATATATATAATATACTATATATATATATATTTTATATTTATCATATATATAATTACTATATATATAAATATATATATATATATACAGGTCACGCTTCGGGACACGGCTTGTATTGTTGGGGTAGGCTACCACAGTGCGCCGTTGTGACGTATATATTATATATATTATATATATATTATATTATAGTGACTAACTATACTTAATCGTATATTATAAGCTATATATATGTAGTATAGTACGTACTATAGGTATTAGTATGATATATAATAATTATAATATGCTTATATATATATTATATATTATATCAATAGTTATATATATATAGGCTATATAATATATATATAGATATATACTATAAACTAATATATATATATATATAATATAATATAGTATAATTATGTCAATACTATATCATATATATATATATATATATAGTAGTATTAATACTAATAATAATAGTAATAAAATTTATATATTCCTGTGATACTATATAATACTATATAATATAGTATATAATATATATATATATATCCGAGCATATGATTCTAGTGCGGAAAAATCCAATTTTGTCATTTGTGTCTCCTCTTCCCATTATCTCCCTAATTGCAGTATAAAATGAATAATGTTTTTGCGCTTTGAAAGCCGGACCCCCCTGCCATGCGAGAGAAAATGGTACTAAGAATCAACATATATATATATATATAGTTATATATATATATATATATATTATATATATTATAATATATATATATATATATATATATATATATATACTTATATCTATATATAGTATATATATATATACCTATATAATATATATATAATATAATGCTCATAGACACTGTATCAAAACCCCATGGGGGGGGGGGTAGAATAAAAAATTTAACAATGAAAAATTGTTATTTTTAAATTTTTTTTGAACAATTATAAAAATAACAAAGTTCAGGCGCTCCGGCAAGCTCTTAAACAGTTTAAGGCATAATTGTTTTTATATTATATTATTATTATTATTATTATATTATTACTTATTATTATTATTATTATTATTATTATTATTATTATTAATTATTATTATTATTAATTCTTATTATTATTATTATTATTATTATTATTTATTATATATTATTTTAATTATTAATATTATCTATATATTATTTTTAGGTATTGTGAGATGAATAGTTGGAGTAACGGAGTAGTTCGTAGTTTTATGGCATTTAATTATTATTATTAATATTAAATTATTATTATTATATTGATATATATATTAATTATTATTAGTTATTTTTCGTAGTAGTAGTAGTAGTAGCAGTGTTTATATTTATTTATTATTACTTATTATTATTATTATTTATTATAATTATTATTATTCATTAGTTATTATTAATTTATTATGTATTATTGAATTATTATATTCATTTTAGTAGTAGTATAGCAGTGAGTTTTCTGGCCATTTATGTATTGATTATTATGACTTAGTGGTATGATGTTTTTATTATTATTATGTATTATTATTATTATTATTATCATTATTATTAATTATTATTATTATTATTGATTCGATTATTATTAATTATTTTATTATTATTTATTAAAGTTTATTAAAGTTTTAACCTGCGTGGATCCGTGTTAATGTTGATATTGATATTATTTGCACACTGCATCATCTTAAGAGAGGTTATTTATACTATTATTGATTATTATTATTCATTATTATTATTATTATTAATTATTATTATTCTTCACTAAATATCGACGATATTATTGTTTAGCTATTTTCATTAGATTTTTTAATTTGTTATATATTATGTTTTATTATTATTGTTTTGTATAGTCAGTAGTTAGCAGCATAAATATATTTGTATCTTTATTATTATTTTATTTATTATTATTATTAATATTATTATTATTATATTATTTATTATTGATTATTCCCGGACTTATGATGACATGAAGGTTGGTCGAATTCTTAGTGGACTCTGATTTTGGAACTCTATCAAAGAGTTGTGCAGGTAGAGGTCCAGAAGGTTCGCGCATAAAAGATGTCGTGTGGGTGTAACTATCGATTGTCTAGTCAGCGACAAAGCTTTTGTTTTTTTTTTTACTTGTTATTACTTCAGCATGTTTATGTATTGAACCAAGATACGCGAAACTACAGGACTTCAGCGGCTAGAAACCCAATGAATCGATTTATAAATAATAATAATAATAATAATAATAATAATAATAATAATAATAATAATAATAATAATAATAATAATAATAATAATAATAACTAATAATAATAATAATAATAATAATATATAATAATTATAATAAATAATAATAAATAATAATAATATGTAGTTTGGGGATAAAGTAATTAGTGAGGAAAAACGAGGAAGTTTAAGAATGGTAAATCAGCAGGTATAGTTGGAATTACTGGTGAAATGATAAAGAATGAAGGCGAGATTGTGAATGACTGGATATGGGAGCAGTGTGACAAATCGTGGATGGAGGGTATAATACCTTAGTATTTATTGGAGGAGGGCAGTGGTAGCACCCTTATTTAAGGCTAAGATAGATAAGGGGAACTGTAAAAACTATAGGGGAATTACTGTGTGTTGTAAAGAAGATATATGCTGGTATTTTGATTGAAGAGTGCGTTGGGTAACTGAGAAACTGATTGGAGAAAACAAGATACATTTAGAAGTGATAGAGGATGTGTAGATCAAATTTTCGCATTAAAACAAATTATTGGGAAACAGAGAAAAGAAGAAATTATGGACTTACAACAGGCGTTTGACAGGATTAATAGGAAAGCTCTGTGGCAGGTGTTAATGATATACGCCTACGGTGTTAATGGTAGGATTCTAAATGGAATTAATTTTTTTTTTTTATGTACAGGACCCACCACGGCCCACAAGGAAGCGGCCCACACTGGGTTGAATAACCAACTCCATGGGTGAGTAATGGTTCATACATATTTTAAATGTCATAAAAGGAAATTTGGATGGCGAAATGAATATTCATTCAAAAATAAATAAAAAGCTAAATAAAATGATGTCCTTGCATTATAAATAGTCCTAATAACAAAATTAAATGTGAAGAATATTCAGTTATTGGAGATAAGAGAAAATAGTTACTATTAAAGTGTGGGGGGGGGGGATTCAGATAAGATATGGGATAACTATTAGGTGTTAGGGAACAAAGAGTAGGAAAATGACGACGACGAATGGGGTCCAGTTGAGGACAATCAATGAAGATAGGATGAACAGATAGCGGATAGTGGGCGGACGAGTGTTCGAAGACAATTTGCAGATGGGAGGAAGATTCCGTGATATGTCGTGGCTGTGAGTGATATTGATGTAGTCAATGCGGAGGCGTGCAAAAGCAGGGCCACTCACCAATTCGGCTTCATATTTCTAAGTTAACCCCTCGCTGATCACTCGCCCAGCACTCCTGCCAATAAGACCGGAAGCCTTGTCGGAGAGCAGGATAATAATCAGCTGATGGGAGGCGACCATGTCGAATGACATCCGGGAGGTACCTAGAACAGCTCCGGAAAAAAGAGGTGGCCATTATGGCCTCTCTGTCAGCGATTTTGTTGCCAGTTACCCCTACGTGAGAGGGAGTCAAAAGTATATGTGCTGACAGTAACGCGTATGTAACAATAAATGGCATGTAAAGTGAAGCAGGGATGTGCTATGTATCCATGGCTATTTAATTTGCGTATAGATAGATAGGGTCATGAAAGAATTAAAGGTGGAGGTGGCAGAGGAGGTTGTTAGACTGACAGAGAATGGAAGAGAGTGGAAGGTGTCCTACTTATTGTACACTGATGGTTTGGTTTTGTGTGGCGAATCTGAGGAAAGTTGGAGAAGACTGGTAAAGGAGTTTGGCAAGGTGTGTTAAAGGAGGGTTTTGAAAGTAAATGCGGATAAAAGTGATTGTGGTGGGTGAGGAGAGTCCACATTGTGAAATCATGTTGGAAGGTGAGCAACTGGAACAAGTATCCGAGTTTAAATATTTAAGCTATATGCTGGATGAAAAGGGAACGATTGATGCAGTGTGTAGTAGGAAGGTTGTGAGTGATAGGAAAGTGGCTGATGCAATTAAATCTTTGTTGAATTCAAAGGTACTAAGTTTTGAGTGCGCTAGGGTTCTGCATGAGAGTATATTGTTACCTGGGTTAATGTATGGTAATGAAACTATGGTGAATAATAGGTACAGATCTAAGGTGCAATCTGTTCATATGGATAATCTTAGGTGCGTGCTAATCGTGAGAAGAATAGATAAAATGAAGAAGGTGCGTGTTTGGGAGATGTGTTGTGTGAAGAAAAGTGAATGAGAGAATAAATGAGTATATTAAGATGGTTTGGTCATGTGGAAATGATGGTCTCTGGTCTATAATTTTCCAGGAAGGGGTCGGGTTGGGGGCCCAACAGATGTTCAGGTTCACCTTTCTTTATAACTTTTTTCTTTTTTAGAATTAGTCAAAGATTTCTCCTGTAACAACCACACCAAAATATAAAAACACAGATACAATAAAGCCAATGATGTATATATAAAATTAGAAATGTTCTGGGATCGTAACCGCGGAAACCGCGGCCACCACACGACCAGAGCACAAAACCTCCGTCCCCGAAACCACACCAAGTAGGAAAAAGTCCTCTAGAACTCCACGTCCAGTCGCTAAGTTGACAAAATTATAGCTGTGCACCACACGGATAAGACTAGAAGTTCAAAATTTAACACTCAAATGTGGGTCAGCCTCCTCAGTGATTTTTTAAGGTTTGAGTCCCCAACAATAGGCGGCCCGGGTAACCACGAGAACCGATTTCTGACCTGTACCCTCAATCACGGGTCAAGGAGGGTAATATGGGCATAAGATTCGTACGGAAACAGCAGATTAATTGCCAAGAGGATTCAGGAAGAAGTTGGGGAAACTCCCATAAGAAAGATCAGGAACATGCAGGGTAGTATGTACAGGAAAGGGAAAAAACTGGAGAAAGAACGGGAAATAAGAAAGGGGTACATAATATGCAAATATATTGACAGCAATAATAATAATAATAATGATCATCACCATCATCATCTTCCTTTTTTTTTCCCCAAGACTTGGGGTAAGGTGCGTGACATGCATCGGAAAAGAAAAGTAGAAGAAAAATATGACACAAGTCGAAAAGAAAGCCCAGCCATACAGCCCCCTCTATACCTATTAGTGAGAACTCGTCCCAGTCAGAAAATCCACCCTAGAGCTTCACGGGACCGCGACGGACCCTCACTATGGCATATCGTCAAGTTAGGGTTATCCATCCCTAGCCAGGTGGCCACGGCCCATACCCCCTCAAACAAAACCCGCAATTTCCACTCCTATTATGCACCTTTATTCTGCCCTCGCCAAACTCACATTTCTCCCTCCTTCAGACTTTCGTTCCGACTCAAATGTCCAGCTTTTTTCTTCGGTTTCTTCCCAGGCCGTCGATTCCAACACAACTCACCACGGTGTGATAGCAGTGCGCGCTTACGAGAGGCGGCTGTGCGAGTGTGCAGTGCCTTTCCAGCATGGACCAAACCATCATCAACGTTACTTTCATTTATTCTCTCCATTTCCCCTTCTTCACACTAAGAACTAGCTAATATTTTCATTCACTCTACTATCAATTATAAGCATCAAAGCTCTAAGATTGTCCATCTGAGCACCATTATAACTTTAGATCTATACCTCTTATTCCAGACCATAGTCTCTTTACATTACGTAGTCCCTTTACATTCACCAACGATTTAATTGCACCAGCCACCTTTCTGCCATTCACAACTTTCCTACTACACTCTGGCATCATCGTTCCTTTTTCATCCAAACATATATCCTAGAGATATTTATAAAACTCAGACACTGTTCCAGCTGCTCACCCATCTAACATATTCACACCGAGGACGGATTTCCCTCACTCACAACCATAACCTTTACTCTTAATCTACGTTTACTTTCAAACCCCCCTTTACACACCCTGCCAAATCTCTCTACCAATCCTCTCAAACTCTCTTCAGATTCACCACACAAAACCAAATCATCCGCATATAATAGGTAGGGCACCCTCCACTCACCTCCTTCTCCATCATTCTAACACCATTTCCTGCCACCCCCATCTATAATTCTTTCATAACCCCATCCATATACAAATGAATAACCAAAGGGACATAACACATCCCCGCCTCACTCCGCAATTAATAATAAACCAATCACTTTTGACAACATTTATTCTTACATACGGTTCACTATCGTCATACATACTTTTGATTCCATTCAGAAGCCTACCACCAACACCATATATTACTAACACCTGCCATAGAGCTTCCCTATTAATCCTATCATACGCCTGTTGCAATAATAATAATAATAATAATAATAATAATAATAATAATAATAACTAATAATAATAATAATAATAATAATAATAATAATAATAATAATAATAATAATAATAGATTTTGAAGACTAGAAGGGTATTTTGATACTTGATGTAAATGTTGTAAAAAAAAAATTTAACATTAAACAAATTTTCAAAACGTATCACCAAAAAATAGATACCGGAACATTTAAAATAAAAATACACATTTCCCAGATATATTTTTCCAATATCGTGCGAGTTTTCAAATCAAAATATAGTATATTTAAAAATAACAAAACCAACAGCTAATCACAGAAATCAAATAGCAATTTTACTTTGAAAATATACTCATACGAAAAAGAATTGGTAAGAGTCTCCTCAACCAACTAACCAAAGACACAACTAGGTATATCTAGAAATACAACTAGATATGTCAAATATATACAACTAGTAATCATACCTTGATAAATGTTTATAAGATCCCATACGACAAACATTTCGTAGGACAGGCTCATCAAATAACCAAAAATATACAATTAGTTATACAGATATTCAAATAGTAGTCTTACCTTGATAAATACTTATGAGAACCCATACGAAAAAGGTTTTGTATGACAGGCTTCTCCCTTTCGTCAATTCTTTGTAAACTTCAGGAAAAGAAAGTGCAACTTTCGGTGAAACGTCGCGATCGAGTACGAGCGAAAATACAGGAAAGTTTGTATAAACTGTAGCATACCTATAGAAGATATTGAAAATAATGATGAGGGTCGTATCTTAAGTTGTGGTACTAAAGTATGGGGTTTACAGTTGTGCTTACTCTAGTGTGAGGTATACAAATTTTAACCGAACTTAATAAACTTAACAATAAAAAATTTGGTAATTGTTACCAAGAGGGTTGTCACCCCCGATTTTGATGAAAATCACAGGATATACTCTAAAAAATTAATAATGAAGAATAGTGAAAACGAAAATTGTCGCTCTCTTTAGGAAAAAAAATTACAGCCTCTCAAAGTTGTTAAAAATCCCATATACTTTTCAATATTTATCGATCCAGGTTAGGTCTCATTTCAGGCCCTCTAAGTCAGGTTATGATAAGTTTTGTTAGGTATACACAGAAGAAAAATAAATTTTCTTGTCGTACTTTTATTCTTATTCATAACCTGAACTCAGGATTGGCCCTAAAACGAGCACGGGCCCACTAATTTTTATTATAGAAAGGTCTATGGGAAAATTTTACTTTAAGGCTGTAACTTTTTTTCCTAAAGAGACTGCCAATTTTCGTTTTCACTATTCTTCATTATTAATTTTTTAGAGTAAACTCTGTGATTTTCAAAAAAAAAAAATTTTTGTTTTTTTTTTAATAACAAATCCTATGGGTTTTTTTACAACTTTGAGAGGCTGTAACTTTTTTTCCTAAGGAGAGCGACGATTTTCGTTTTCAATATTCTTTATTATTATTTTTTTTGAGTATATCCTGTGATTTTCATAAAAATTGGGGGTGACAACCCTCTGGGTAACAATTACCAAAAATTTAAAATAAATAAATAAATTTTGACCTTGAAAACTGTAAAGAAGAAAATAATGATAACTATAGTCTACAGTGTACTATAAATATGCAATATCGATCTTGACCAAACTCGTAGAACTCATACTATAGTAGCACCTAAGTTATTTATCAAAATACACTTTCAATTTTAATAGGAAATATTACCATATTTAAAATTAACGAAATAAAAAACTATTGTTAAAGTAAAAATCTTGCTTTAATTTCAAACTCTTACCCAACCATAAGGAACCCTTGATAGAGAGCCACACTTGAAAAGTAAAATATTGAAGAGAAAATAGCTTGGATTGTCGAAATGATTAGACCTCTATGCATGACAAACTGCGCCAATGCTGCGGAACGTTTATAGGAGTACCGACCGTGTACCAGAAACAGTCGTGATATGAACTCAAACTGAAGTACACTGAAATCTGCTGCTAACGATGCCTGACGTCCTTCCTGTGAAAGGTATAAAAATTAGCATTAGATTCTTAGGTGTAAATAATAATCTTTATATATATCTACTCCTAGGAAAGTTTTTCGCCCTGTCAGTGAGACAAGCATCCTCTTCCTTCTGGCCTCGAAACTCTTTGTTCAATTATTCTTAAGAAAGCTGCTTTGCAGTGCAATGGATTCCAATACTAGTCCTGGAGTATTACACTCACAGGTTGAGCTTTCGCCCTTTCAGTGGAACTAGGATCTTCTATCATTTAGCCTTTAAAGATCTCTCCCACAGTTCCATAGAAGATCATGTTTCTAGGCGCATAAGTTTCCAATGCTGGTCCTAGAGTTGCTGCAAGAGATTAAGTTAACGTGCCGGGTTGCTAGCCCTGCCTTCCAAATAATTATAATTAAAGAAACTAATTAAAATTAATTAGAAGAAATTATAAAACATGCTGATAAAACTGAAAATAAAAAAATATAATGTGGTTTGAAAATGTTATACTTTGCCATTTCTTTCAAGATTAAAATTTTA
>JABUQX010033397.1:55000-70000 GCA_015478945.1 Trachelipus rathkii
ATTCGTTCATTCATCGATATAGTCGGTTTTCATCCGTGGCCACAGGGTGCGCCACAACCATGCCCCCATCTAACTCTATCTCTTTATTATTCACCCTTCGTTTAACTTTACTATATTATTGACATTACTATTATCTTATTTTCAGTTATAAGTTTCTCTTTTTTTTCTTATTTTGGAGAAGATTTCTTTTATATTGTTATCTATCTTTTTTTTAATACTACACTAAACTCCTCCTGCAATTCGCTTCTATCAATTTCACCTGTATGTTTCTGACCAGTCTTGATCAACGTCCACTATTCACCACTCTCTTTCCTAGACACATATTTCGATTTGTCCATATCGGCCGTACTCAATCCACTTTGCATCTCTCGTCTCTGCCCAGTCCCGGCTTCTGTGATTTTCCTCAATCATGACTCACTCCACTATAATCACTCTGCGCTTTTCCAATCCGGATATCTTTAATCCTTCACTCTCCTTCTTCCCTACAATCCGACCCAACATGATATTACCCATTCTCATACATTTCTGTCATATCTCTCAGTTATCTCTCTTTACCCCACCTTGTCCATATCACTCATTCTCCCCAATAGATATCAGTAAACTCACTAATAGTTTCATTCCTCATTTTATCAAATATTCTCACACCTAGCACTCACCTAAGATTGTCCATCTCTGCACATTTTCATTAAACTTTAGATCTATACTCTTATTCCAGACCATAGTCCTCAACTACCTATAACAATAAAACAGGTAACCACAAACCTCACTATTGATTAAAGACCCTAGCAACATCTCAGACTTACGCACTTTATACATTCACTCAGACGAGTTTAATTGCACCAGCAACCTTCCTGCCATTCACTTTGAACTTTCCTACTACACTCTTGCATCATCCGTTCCCTTACTCTTATCTAAAACATCTACCCTAAATATTTAAACTCAGACACTTGATTTTCACCAGACTTGCTCAACTCTATCTAGATAACTTCCACACTGAAGGACTGTCCCTCACTCACCTAACCATAAACCTTATATATAAATATATACTATAGATTAGGGTTGGTATAATAACTCTATTATTATTATAGTATATATATAATATATAATATAATATATATATATATTAATAATATTATATAATAATATATATATATATTATACTAGTATAAGATACTATTATATATATATATAATATATATATTACTATCATATATATAATAATTATATATTATATATTATATATAATATATATAGATATATATATATAACAATTAATAACTATATATATATATATTATATAATTTAGTATTAAATATATTATATTATATAATATATACAATATATAATAGTTATATTTATATTATTATATATGCTGACGACTTAGTATTGCGTTGTGTTATGTCTCCTTAGGTTATTCAATGTGGTATATGTGATGGGTTATGAAAAGAATTCGAGGTGTGGGGTGGGGTAAATATTTGTGATGGAATGGAGAGGAGTGAGAGGGTGCCACCGTAATACCTAATTAATATCATGACGGCGTGATATATTTGGTTTTCGTATTGGCGAATCTGAAAGAGATTTGAAAGGATTTGTAGAGAGATTTTGCAGGGGTGTGTAAAAAGGAGGGGGTTTGAAAAGTAGACTCGTCAGAATTAAGAGTAGAATGGTTCAATTGCGTATGTGAGATCATGAGAACCAGTCCTCGAGTGTGAGCAAGTTATGTTAATGAATGAGAGCAGTCTGAGCAAGTGTCTGGTTTAAATATTTAGGGTTAGATGAGTAGATGAGAAGGGAACGGATGGATCACGAAGTGTACGTAGGAATATTGTGATTGCTATGAAAGGTTGCTGATCCATTTAAATTTTCGTTGTTCGAAGTGTAAATATGGACTAAGTCTTGAGTGCGCTAGAGTCTTACATGAGTGGTATGTGTGATTCCCTGTGTTGTACTATGTATTAGTGATTACGCTACTTATGGTACTAGGAATAGAGAGATATAGATCATAAAGTTGCAATTGTGTATCAGATGGAACAATCTTAGGGGTCTATGTCTTAACGGAGTGCTTTGTAAAGAATTAATAAAGTGTGGAATGTAAAGTTACTACGAGAGTTGCTGTGGTTTGGTTGAAGCGCATGGTGAATAATAATACCTTGCACGCTCATCTGAGTATGTTGAGATGGTGTATTGGTCATGATGGAAATGGATGAATATAGCCGTAAGTAAGCGAGATATGATAGTGGAGAGTGGTCTAGGGAACCGATTACCAGAAAGCTAGGGAAGACCGAAGAGGAAGTGGATTGAGGTCGGTAAACGAATGTCTGAAGGAGAGAAGATGTGAGTTTGGCAGAAGGCGATGAATACAGGTTGCATGATAGGATAGAACTGCGGGGTTTTTTTGTATGGGGGCATAGGCTATATGTGCCACCTGGGCCCAGGGGATGAGCCCCCTTACATTTGACGATTTACCATAGTGAGTTTGGTCCGTCGTCGGTCCCCATGATGCTCGCTAGGCGTGCGATTTTCTGTCTGTGACCGAGCTCTCACTAAAAATTAATGGTACAGAGGAGAGGGCGGTAAGGCTGGGCCTTTCTTTTCGACGTTTGTCATGTTCTCCTACTGCTTTTCTTTTCCGATGCTTGTACAGCACCTTACCCCCAATCTTGGGGCAAAGAGGAAGGTGAAGGAAGAAAGAAGAAATATATATTATATATATATTATATATAATATGTATATATATAATATAAATATAAGATAGTATATATAATATAATATAATATATATATATATAACATTATATTATATCTATATTATACCGTATATATATATTATTAATATATATATATAATATATCATATATATATATATATATATATATATATATATATATATATATATATATATATATATATATATATATATATATATATATGAGGAACATTGAAGAGTTGCAAAAATTACTTGCATATACATAAAAAGACAAAATTTATATTTCAAAAACTTTAAAAAATATATCTTATGATCCAATAATCTCTGATGCGCAAAACTTAATCTGGTTCATTAATCTTTAACTAGCAAAGAAAACATTTACTAGTATTGTACTTAATTTTTATACAGTGTAAAAAGTTTTACATACCTAATTGGAATAATGTAAGAGAAGAGAAGAAGAAATCTGAAGAAGTATCTGTACCAGGGGCCTCCAAACCCTTTCAAACATATCATCACAAAAGACAGCCCAATTACTGCGATGAACAAAACTTTGGTCAAATTATTTACTTCCAGATCAATTAAACCAACTTTAGACCTTGGAGAGGAATTATTCATGGCAGCTCTTGTTTCAGATCCTGTGTAAACAACTAATCCTACAATTTTTCCTGAGGCAACAACAGTATTGGCCCATACTGTATTCTGAACCCCTAAAGATTCTTCTGCTTCACTATCATTCTGCAAATAATATAAATTTTTATTTAAAGAGAGAGAACTATTTCAAAATAAATATTTTCGACCTACTATATAAAATATATGACATTTGAAAAATATAAATTTTAACACTAGTTTCTTCTTAAAAGGACGATGAGCTTTGTAAATACAATATATATTCATGTTCTTTAAATAGTTCATTATTTTCACAATTCACTTTCACGTCACTTCAAAAGTTCAGGAGTATCTCATTACAGAATGTAATTATTAATATTTACTGAATAAAGAATTTCTATGAAATATACAAAACAAAAATTAAAAGATCATTTAAAAAACTTGCTGTGCTTCAACAATAAATAGTACTAACTTTGCGAAATGTTCCAATAAAATTATAGATGTCCTTCTGAGGTTTTTCGGCAAACACTGTAGCATCAATGCTAAACAGGTCTTCATCTTTATCTAATTTTTGAGTGCATGGGAGAGCAAGTTTCAATTTCCAATCAGTTTCCCCATCTAATTGATCAGTTCGAATGAAACATGTTCCCCTGCTTTCAGTTGTTCTCACAAAAACGAGGTCAGCTGGAACTCGTTGATTCTTTAATATACGATATATATATATATATATATATATATATATATATATATAATATATATAAAAATATATATATATAATATATATCAATTATATATATATATATATATATATTATATATATTATATATATATATAGACATCAATATATATATATATATATATATATATATATATATATAATAAATTATATATACTATATAATACATATATATATATATGTTATATAATATTACATTATATATATATATATATGTATATATTAAAAAAAATTAAATATAAATCTTGAAACAAATTAAAAGGTAAAAATGTTTAATATTGATAAAATCAAAACATCTAAGAATCTAAAAAAAAAAAAAACATTTACAAACCTTTTCCACTACAATAAAGTCCCCAACTCGAATGGCAGAGCTAGCTATGCTCTTTTCACCACCAAACTGAGTTAACTTAATGTACATTTGCTGATTAACGTCTTGATCTCTCTTCCTCCTTCGCAAATCATCAATAGCTTCTCTTATCATAGTAACAGCAATAACAAATCCCTGTAAAAAAGATAAATATATAAAAAAGGGAATAATATATTCTCAATGCTAAAAGAATTGCTCATTTTATATAAAATCTTTAAATAAGATTTAAAAAAAAGGGATTTTACATAGACAAGGAATTATAAGTACTACATATATTTTAAAATTTATACAATTACTTATATCCTTCAAACTTATTGAAATTATGGATTGACAATTTCTCACGACGTTATGACTGACGTCGTAATGTGGAGCGCGTTGTCAAACGCAATTTTTAAATTACAAAAGCAACTTCAGAGTAAACGTACATGTTTGTAAACAAGGGGTGGACTTACTAGGCTAGCCTACACCCAGTTATAAATATTTATATTTGTTTTCCAATTATGGGAAATTATTCCTGATGTGACATTACACTGATGATGTCACTGGCTTCATTCAATGTGCTCCAACAATGTTATAACGTTAGAATTCATAGAATTTTGAGTCAATTTGAAAAAAGCAATGCAACTAAAATGTAATATAAGTTACTATGATATAAATGGGGATTGGCTCAAGTCAGTGGACCTAGAAAAAGATATGGATGTGATTATAAGCAGTAATCTCATAGTGGCTAATCAGTGTTTGAAAGCAAGGAACAGAGCTAATAACATTAGAACATTAAGAGTAAAGCAGTAAGAAACCACATGGGCCTATCGAGACTGTCTCAAACAAGCTAATAGAACCAATCACCAAATGTGCTCATGCAAATCCACAAAGCACCCTAGGGCTTGACAATAACTTACATAGTATACACAAAATCTACAACTAAAAGAAAAAACTATAACTAAAGTATGTGTATAGTGATAACATGCAGTTTAACCTTAATAACTACAGTAACTAATTTGGCTTAGTCAAAATATACTATATGATACCCAAACCATCCATATACCCATCCAATCCTTTCTTAAATGTTGCAATCAAGTCGCACTCAACAACCTCCTGTGGCAAACCATTCCAAAAATTAACAACTCTATTACTGAATAAACGCTTTCTTATATCAAGATGGCGTGCCTTCTTAATTTTCTTACTGTGCCCCCTGGTCTCCCATCAGTGGTCTACTATGAAGAATTTATTGGTCTCCGTATTATCAATAGATGTAAATATTTTGTAGACTTCTCATGTCTCCTCTGAGAAATCGCCTTTCTACAGAAAACATTTCTAACTCCATTCCAGCCTCTCCTCAAGCTCTTCCTCTCAAACCCAGAAACCAGGATCCTTGTTGCTCTATGTTGCACTCTCTCTAGCATATCTATGTCTTTACTTAAGTAAAGGGCCTAAACTTGTGCACAATACTCTAATACTGGCCTAACATAGCTATTATATAGTTTACTATTACTTCCTTGCTCCTGTAAATCACATTGCCATTTATTATACCTAGCATCTTATTAGCTTTATTCCTTGCTTCCTTCCAAACACTGATTAGCCACTTTCAAATCTACTGCTTATATAAATCACACCTACATCTTTTTCTTGGTCCACCGACTCAAGCCACTCCCCATTCATACTGTAGTTAAAACTTTTATTTGAGTGACGTAGGTGAAGAATCTTACACGTTTTACTATTAAAATTCATTTACCACTTATCTGCCTACCCAAGAAGTTAATCAAGATCATTTTGAATCTTTATACATCCATCACAATTCCTTACAGTGGTAGCCACTTTGGTATCATCTGCAAACTTAGAAACCATACATTTAAGTCCCTGGTCTAAATCATTTACATATATGAGGAACAATAGTGGCCCCATCATTGAACCCTGTGGGACACCTCCCTTCACTATTTCTCATGATGACTGATTGCCATTTAGTTGTACACACTGTTTTCTATTCCACAACCACTCATTAATCCAACCATGTACCACTCCACCTATACCACATTGCAATTTCATCGGCCTTATGTGGGGAACCTTATCAAAAGCTTTGCTGAAGTCTAAATATATAATATCAACTGGATCTCCCCAATCAGTGCAGTCAGTAATGAATTCCATTACAAAGTTTGTCTGACATGACCTACCCTTTCTAAAACCATGCTGGGAGTCATACAATATCTTGTTATCTTCCAAATATTTCTCTATATTACCTTTCAGTAACTTTATTAGAAATTTTACAGCCTACAATTTCCCAAATCTTCCTTACTATCTTTCTTATAAATAAACAAACATATGCTGTTTTTCAGTTATGTAGTACCCACCAAATGTTATAGATCACTTAAAAATCAAATACAGTGACTTTGCAATGCTGGTACTGCCGTCCTTCAGAATTCTACCATATATATACCATCAGGACCTGCAGCTTTACTTGGGTCAATATGGTCCAGCAAAGATGTAAAGATTTAATATCCTTTACCTCAAATTCAAATTCTGTAAGTATTTATAACATGCATACCAGAACTATTAGTCTCCAAACTATTATCCAATCTTTCCTAAGTAAACATACTAAGTATTTGCACAGTTAAATTTTTGAAATGGTTTAATTCAAGATGTGAATAGTGAGATTTCACTCATTCATTAACAATTTCTTTTAAAATGTTTTTATCAAAATATAATATAATTTATTCTGACTGATAAGTCATCTATGTGGATGAGAACTATGGTTGGGTCTGAGAAAATAGGAGTCTGGAGTGCTACTCCATGGGGTTTTAAGCCATTTTAAATTCTTATAATTATTGTTTACAAGAGCAAGGAGGTTACATAAGCTATGTAATAGCTATGTTTGGCCAGTGTTAAAGTATAGAACAGAAATTTGGGCCCCTTACTTAAGAAAAGACATAGATATGCTGGAGAGTATGCAATGCAGAGCAACAAGGATGATTTCTGGTTTTCAGGGTAAGTAAGAGCTATGAGAAGCTGAAGGAGTTAGGAATGTTTTTTGCAAAAAGGCGACTTCTTAGATGTGGCATGATACAAGTCTACAAATTATTTACATCTCTCTATAATACTGAGACCAATAAATTCTCTATAGTAGATAATGGAAGGGAGGCCAGTGGACACTAAGATAATTGGGAAAAAGGCATGCCATCATAAAAAGTTCCCACATTAAAACATTGGAAAACACCCACTTAATAAATTTTTGGAATGGTTTGCAGCAAGAGATTGTAGTGTGACCACTTGCAGTATTTAAAAGAGGATTAGATAGGTATATGGAAGGTTTGTGCATCATATAGTGTATTATGGCTGAGTCAAATTGGCTGGTACAAAGTTAATAATTAAGGATAAACTACATGTTATAACTATGACAATAGACTTATTAAAGCTTGCAGTATGGTTACCATGTACTTTAGCTCTAGCTTTTGGTAGAGCCTAGTTGATGTATATATTAGTCTAAAGTTACTTTTATGACAAATATTGACAACCCTTAGGGTGTTGTGTGGATTTTACATCTTGCATGGGCATGTTGGGTAATTAGGTCAATCTATTTTGATTTGACTGGGACAGTCTTGATAAGCTTGTGTGTCTTATTATCTCTATATTTTCTGTTTCTAAATCAAGTACTCATCAATAATTCATCCCCAGAAATTGAGGAAATTTATATTCCCTTGGTGTAAACCTAAGACTCATTTATTTACATTTTCAGCTGCATTTTATCACAGTGTTAAAAAACTGGTATTAATATAAACACTAAGCTGCATAAAAGTAAAATGATAACATGTAGCTATATATATTTTATATAATATTTATATATATTTCGGCAAAAAGATAATGAGAAGAGCTTTATAACCCCTGAGTAAAATCACATAAGCAATTTAAGTGATAATGTCGGAGAACAATTTATTAAAGAAAAGTTGTGTGTACATAAACACATCAAAAACAATAGAAGTACTGAACTTACCAATGGACCCCAGTATGTATAAAGATATCCAATTTTCAACTCTGGAATAAACTGAGACAATGCCATAACTAAGAAATAAAGATTCAAGAAGAATTGAAACTGCTCATAAAGTACCAAAAAAAAAAAAAAAAAAAAAGATATAGCCTATATGGTATTTATATTGAATGATTATTTATCATTAATATTTAGTCAAAAAAAAATTTAATATATATATATATATATATATATATATATATATATATAATATATATATAATATATACTATATATATATATATATATATATATATATAATATCATACGTATATATAAATATATATATATATATAAATATTATATAAAAAAAAAAATATAATATATATATATATATATATATATATATATATATATATATATATATATACTATATATATAACAATTATATATTAAAATAATAATATATAATACTGCTATTAAACTGCAGTTCAATTTGTATAGATAAAATAATCCTTGAGTGATTCTTCACTTAACCAGGATCTTCAGAATCCCGGGCCTTCGCAAACGTTATGCCAAGCGTGTTCTAACCACTCGACCAAATTAATGATAAACAAAAAGATACACGCGACTTAAACCTAAATGAAAGAGTGCTCTATTCAATAGGAATAAGGAACGCCTATGTCAGGAACAGATACCTCAGCCAACGCATCTCCGCTTACACTCGGGTCCTGTGTTAAACACGGAACCCATGTAAGGAGACCAATCTAGATCGGAGTATATAATTTGTAAAGATGTAAATACTGCAATTAAACCGCAGTCAATTTGTATAATAAAATAACTCCTTGGAATTGATTCTTCCATATCATAATTGAACTGCGGTTTAATTGCAGTATTTTACATCTATACAAATTATAGTACTCCGACCTAGAGTGGTCTCCTTACATGGGTCCTGTGTTACCTTTGACCCGAGTGTAAGCGGAGATGCGTGCTGAGGTATCCTGCCATAAGCGGTCCTTATTCCTATTGAATAGCAAGCACTCTTCATAGATTTTAAGTCGGCATATTTTTTAAAGCTTATGCGTTTGGTCGAGTGGTAAACACGACTTGGCATACCGTTCTACTGAGGCCCGGGATCTAATCCTGGTAAGATGAATTTATCCCTCAAGGAGTTATTTATATATATATATATAATATATATATATATACTATATATATAATATACTAACATATAAATATATATATATTATATATACACTTATAATATATTATATAATATAATATATATATATATATATTATATATATAAAATTTATATATATATATCATATATCATATAATATATAATATATACTATTATATAGTATATATATACTATATATAATATATATATATATATAATATATACATATATATATATATATATAATATATATATATATATATATATACACTAACATAATATATATTTATACATATAATATAATATATATATAGTATATATAATATATATAATTATATATATATATATATATATATATATATATATATATTAATTACAAGGAATATATACTATATAAAAAGGTGTATTTATATATATATATATATTATATATATATATATTACCAAGGGGATAAATGTAAAGAAGATGTATTTCTGGTTCGTAATGACATTGGGTGGAAAGTTTTCAATAGATTTACAACCAAATTTAATGCTCCTAGCAGCCAATGATCTCCTTCGGAAGCAACAATTGCCCATCTTTCTAAAGATTCTGGAAAAAAAATATAGTTTCATTTTGCAGCCCTTTGTCATTTAACTGTAATTTTACAATTTAGGTCTATATAATATCAAACCCTAACCTAAATATAAATAGCTAAACCTGCTTGATTTAAAAACAAAAACAAAAATATAAAACTTACCTTGAAAAAACAAAATTGCAAGAAGAAAAAATACAAGTACATAAACTTTTTTTAGGTTTTATAGTTCTATACTCACTATCAGAGTCAGATAATAAATACTGGCATTCAATCAGATTTCAAAAATCTATTCTCACGTCTCACTGCATTTATCATTACTGATAAAAATAATTTAAATGGTGAAGCAATTACAAAAGCAAAGTACCAAATCATTATCGTAAAATCACCTCTGAAAAAAAAAAGTAAGTAAATATAATTTAGCTGTATCAATATATATACACCGGTATATATATATATAAGCAAAGCATATAAAAAAATTTATAAATTCTCATAACTAAGACAAAACAGGATAAAATTATACATCAATCTAGAAGCTGAACTGAAAAATGCCAATCATATCAAAGATTGTAGCTAAATCGAGTACTCATCAAAATCAAAAATGCCTGCTGAAGAACACAATTTATTAAATAATATCTAGGATTTGTAGCCAATTTGATGAGAGCAAATTTAAAATATGAACAAGAATGAACAGAAAGGGAAAAAATTATGAAAGATAATTTTCAGGAAGTATAAAAAAAGAAGGCGAGTACTATGTCATAAAAATTTTGTATCTTGAAAATAAATATCCATAACTATTATCAAGTTATTTGTACAATTTAGAGTATATGGTGATTAATAAATTGTTGTCTTCAAAGATAATTTTTGAATAGTAATTTAAATTTTTTATTTTATCATCAACATAAACACATTTCTCCCTGAACATTGACTAGCTCAATGAATCTGATAGTGAAATCTGAAACATTTTGGTTTTAGCTGGTTCCACACTTTAATTTTTTTATTTTACTTTGTAACCTCCAGTCACTTTCATGGATCTGGCTCTATCATTCAACAATTATATACTAAAGATTTTTATTTTATTTTTCTCAATTTAAAAGGTTAATTCTAATTCAAGTCCACTAGAAGCACTGAAATATGAATGCTTTATAAATGGAAGATAAGTTACAAATTAACAAAAGCTTTAATGTGAAACAAAAATCAGCTTTTGGCTTGTCTTAATTAGTTAAAAAATACATCAGTGCTCCTCCTCCAACTGTAATGAGTAAGCACCTTTTCAGCAAATTAGGATATATACGGTATATAACATATGAAGCAATCAAAAGTAGAATAAAACCACAACACACTTGAGAACTAGCTTTTGTCCATTGTAACTATAAGTACTTTGATGTATAAGACAAATTATTTTCATAGTACTGCAATAGTACTCAACTTACTGATTAGCATATTTGTTAATTACATATATATACTGGTGTATATATATATATATATATATATATACAAATATTATATATATATATATTATATATATATATATATAACATATCTTTATAATATTATATACAATATAATATATATTAATATATATATAACTGGTGTAATATATATATAATATAGTATATATATATATATAATATATATATAATATATATATATATATATATATATATATATATATATATATATATATATATATTACTTAAAACATTTTTCAATTTTTTATCAATAAATATTCATCATCCTTCATTTCATTAACATTCTTTATTATTGTATATATGGTCTAAAGTCTAAACTCAAAATATCAATTTTAGTTACATTACTTTCACTAAAGAAGTAATTGGGACATTCAGTATAAAGCTACAAACAATGGCTCCAGCTAAAGCTTCAGTGAATACCTATAACTTATTTGGTACTTCTTTAAATATTGCTGATCCTGTGATTTCCATCTTGTTAACTGGAATAAAATGGGTATATTATTATTTCATTATATTTGCCTAATTGTTCATCTCTATGCTGCTGTATTGTATAACAAATAAAAACTACATTTAAGCGTAATACCCATAGCCTATACAATGTGTAAAATGCATTAACATGTTAATAAATTCAGTAATCAGCTAATTTGCTTATCAGTAGTGTATATCTATACCATAAATATCTATATATAATATATATATATATATAAATATATAGTATATATAATGGTATATAGTATAATATATTATATATATATTTATATATATATATATATATAATATATATAATATAATATTATATATATATATATATATATATATATATATATATATTAAAAATAATTGCTAATTTAGTAGTCTATTTTAAGAGTCAGCCTGACATTGATGGCTGTGTTACAAAACTTGTAACAAATGTAGTTTAACAAATTATATCAAAATTGTTACCAAAAATTAGTGGACCATAGCTATAATTATGTAAAATATGCCAAATTTTACTCAAATGGCATTTCCACTCTAATTAATTTGATTTAAGTATATTAATAAGAACATGCATCCAGTCTATATTTTTAAAAGAGACAAAATACTAGTTGGCTGCAAAGGGTACGACCCCACCTAACTTTGACTAGGAGTCTCGACAGACCCATATGGTTTCTGCTTAACTATTTTTCTTATTCTTATGTTAGTTTTTGTAGAGCAGGTTTTCAGCCAACAATTATTCATGTACCGTATTTGATGTTATAAAGTTAAAATATAGGATTATTCTATGAATTCCAAACATCATACCAAAGGGTTGACATTCATATTCAATAAATTGGAACTTTAGAAAACTTGGTAAAAATCTATTACCCCTAAAATTTAATGATTGTCCACCATTTTCACACCACTTTTGCTACATGCCACTAATGTTAAGTTAGGTTAGAAATTGATAGGAAATAATGACAGGTTAGCAACAATTTATAGGTTAGTACCATTTCATGGGTTAGCACTGCTAAGGTTCGGTAATGCTAGAAATTATAATAACAGGTTAGTGATATTTATGAAGTTTGAAGCTATTTATAGGTTAGTAGTGTTCCTAAGATCCACCCGCACATTGCTATAAACCTAGGCCTAACCTATACAGATTGATGTTGCTGTAACCTAGACCCAGATATATATATATATATATGTATATATATATATATCATATATATAATATATATATATATATATATATATATATATATAATTATTAATATATTATATATATATATATATAATATATATATATATATATATATAGCGTCTGGCGGGGTGACCGGGCCCGCCTCTTTAGGAGGGGTGATTCGGTCCACTCTAAATAAAATAAAAAAATTTTAAAAAATTTTTAAAAATTTTTTCGCTCATTTAATAGCCACGCATAGTACTACAAGTTTTATTTAGATCATCTTTAATTCTAGAAAGTTTTTATATTTTAAAAAAAAAAAACAATAAATTAGGGTACAAAATGCCCTTCAATAGAATTTCACTTTTGAAAAATTAGTTTTTTTAACTTCGTTATAAAATGAAAATTGTGGATGGATTTTAATTATTTTTCAGTGTATTAAATTCGGTATGTTAGCTTTTAAACTGGCAAATTAAATTTTTGATCCAAGCAGTATTAGTGGCAAAATCAGGGGCCTAACTTGGTCTGATTCACCCCGCCGTAAAAATTGATGAAGGGGTGAATCGGACCACCATTGTTTTTCGTATTTTACATATTATTATTGACGTTTTTATTACATATAATTAATTTTATAATAAATAGTTACTTATATTAAGTAAAAATTAAATAAAAAAGAAATTTATATAAAAAATACGAATTCAAAAAAGTGTCAAAATTTTTGAGCGGAAAGGGGTGTAAATCGGACCACCTTATTTTTTATTCTTATTTTATGTATCATTATGACATTTTTATTAGCTTAATTACGAATTTTAATATGAAAAATAATTATTATATTAAGTAAAAATTAAAAATATAAAATTGAATTTATACGTAAAAGAGGAATTTAAACAAGATGGTCCGATTTACCCCTCAATGGTGTCCGATTCAACCCTCCATAGGTCCGGGCTGAATGAGCTTTATTACAAACTTAATAAAAACTTTTATTATTAGATGTACATATTATTTTTTGTGTGCTTATTACCTACTATATGGCCTTGATTTCAGGAAAAAATTTTTTTGTCCAAAGTGCATTAGGGGAAAGTGGGAGAGACGAAGTTATACCTAAAGTGGTCAAAGTCACCCCTATATTATACTATTATATATTATATATATATATAACGGTATTATATATATATATATATATAGTATATATAATATATATATATATTATATATATATATATATAGTATATACAATATATATATATATATATATATATATATATATATATATATATATATATATATATATATATATATGAGGTAATGAGTCAAAAAATACTGGAACTTATAACTTATTACATAATACCACCTTCAAAGTACCTTTCTTCAGTTGTCACTCACTTTTACCAGAGCTTGTACTGCTGCTTGAAACATCACTGTAGGTCATCTTTTATTACCTCTTTCCACACACACATCATCACCCTTTTAAGTTTTAACAGATCTTTCATGTAGGGGGGGGGGAAGATAAAAATCAGCTGGAGCCAAATCTGGGAAGTAAGGAAGTTGAGAAAGCACAGGTATATAGCTGTTCATCTGATATTCAGAGACCAGGAATGAACTATATGCTGGGGTACTGTCATGGTGGAATACCCAATTTTTCGCTTCCCAAAGCTCAGGACATTTGCATCAGATTGCATCACAAAGACAACAGAAAATATTAATGTACATATACTTGGTAACTATATGACCTTGAAAGTGCATGAGACCTTTGATGTCAAAGAAGACA
>JABUQX010033397.1:77500-132500 GCA_015478945.1 Trachelipus rathkii
CAACATACCGTCAATGTAAGACCCTAGACTCTAAGAACTTAGTCCCCTAATACATTTCACGCAACGATTTTATTGCCAGCCACCTTCCTGGCATCAACATATACCCTAAATATTTAAACTCAGACACTTGTTCCAGCTGCTCACCCATCTAACATAACTTCCACACTGAGGACTGTCCACACTCACAACCCATAACCTTACTCTTTATCTACGTTTACTTTCATCAAACCCCTCCTTTTTACACACCCTGCCAAATCTCTCTACCAATCCTCTCAACTCTTCAGTTCGCCACACAAAACCAATCATCCTCATATAATAGGTAGGGCACCCTCGCCACTCATCTTCATTCTCCATCATCGAACAGGCCATTTCCTGTCACGCCAACCTTCAATTCTTTCATAACGCCCACCATATACAAATTGGAATAACAAGGAGATCATAAACACAACCCTGCATCACTCCGCTATTTAATACTAAACGGCATCACTTTTGAAACCACCAATTTATTCTACACAACGGCCTCACTATCGTCATATACATTCTTTTGATTTCCATTCAGAAGCCTACCACCACACCATATAATATATATCACTAACACCTGCATAGAGCTTCCCTATTAACCCTATCAATACCCCTGTTGCAAATCCACAAAACCTAAATACAATTTTATTCTTCTTCTCCCTCATTTTCTTTCTATCATTTGCTTCAATGTAAAGATTTGATCCACACGTCCTCTACTACTCCTAAACGCCCCTTGTTCTTCGCCAATCAGTCCTTCAGTCACTCGGGGCACTCTTTCGACCAAAACACTCGTAAACATATTATCTTCCCTAATAGACACTCAATAAACTAATTCCCTTATTAATTTCTACAGTTCCCTTTATCTAACCTACCCTTACATAAGGGTACTATTACCTGCTCTCCTTCAATCCCTCGAACTATACATCTATAAACGCTTTATTAGACACAACCTTCAAGATGCTAATCATCAAAAACTTGCCTCAGTTCTTGATCATTCACACAGTAATTTCATCTAATACCTGGCAGATTTACCATTCTCAAGCTATCTCACTCTACCATTTCTCTTCTTTGACTTAATAACGCTCATCCCAAAATACCTATTCCTTCTGGCACCATCAAACCCACACACAGTCACTATCACCTCATCATTACTGCCAATATAATACCAGTTTTTCGAAGTGTTCTTTCCACAATCCCCTCACATCCAATTCATCAGTTACAAAAACACCATCCTATTGCACTATTTGAGCCATGGTGTTTCCCCTTATTCTAGATTTTTACCTTTCGCGCTTCCTTCCAGAAGAGCTTCTATTCCTTTGTATGTCCCCATCATCCCCTTCCAAACTGTTCATCTTACCTCTTCTTTTCTCTTACGTATGCATCTTTTAGCATTTCTTTTTTACTCTTATATATATTCCAAAGCATCTTTCTTTTGGAAACTTCCATGCATTTGCTTTTAGTAGCATTACAACGCATTGTCTTTTTTTGTTTTTTTACTATTTAACCGGCTTGCATCACGCTCTTTCCCATTCACCACTCAACATGTTTAGCATCTTACTTCCTTAACTTTAGCACACCCACATACTTCTTTTGCACTGCTAACAATTGGCTTTCCAGATTTTTATTTAAGTATTTCAGGCTGTTCATCAATTCAACTGATCTTAAGCTTCGCGAGTGCGTTCTTTACATACTAATTCCTTATTACCTTGTTCACTAAACTCCTCACTCTTAATTTTACCCACTTCATTCCGTATCACCTTCCTCTCCAGTCAAGTCCCACTTTCCTTTTAATTTTAACATAAAACAACGAATGATCTGATTATCCGCATTTCTAAACCACCTCCCTGATTTACATCCAACATATACTTCAACATCTCCTCTCACGGCACACAATAATCAATCAATACTTTTCACTTCGATAGCGCATCCTCACCTACATTACCAACTCTAGTATACTTATGGATAGTTCTTGTGTTTTAAAGAGAAGTTATTACTTTCACACTATACCCTCTCTTTTTCAAGCAAGAAATCAATCACCTTTCCTTCCATTTCATCATTTTCTCACCGATACCCCACCAAAACCACCTGTTTATCCTCCTTTTTTTGATCATATATATTATAGGGTTGGGGATTAAAAAACCATGTCGTTTTTTTTTTAAAAAAAAACCACGTTTTTTTTTTTTTAAAAAAAAAAACAAAGGCCAAAATTTTTTGTTTTTTTTTGTTTTTTTTTAATTTTTGTTTTTTTTTATATTTCAAGTCTTTTTAGGGTATTTTGCATTAAAATACAGTAGTAAATACAATATGTTAAAAGAGGTATGCAATATATAAAGTAGATTTTAGTACTTAGTAAAGTTTTATTTGTGCTCTAGGGCATATAACTATTACATTTCACATGATCTGATTATTATTATTATTATTATTATTATTATTAATTATTATTATTATTATTATTAATATTATTTATAATATTATTATTATTATATATATATATATATATATATATATATATATATATATATATATATATATATATATATATATATATATATATATATATATATATATATACGACGGGGTAAGAGTTGAATGGTTGGAATATGGGGTAAGAATGAAAATCCAATTTTCAACTTGAAGGAAACATGATATTTGAAAAGTTAAACCTGGGTTTGTTAGCTCATTTCTTATACTAATAAATATATTATTATCATCTAACTCTGATATACTATGTAAAAGTAGTGCCTGACAAAGTAGCATGCTATAGAAATGGAGGGGGAAAATCTCGATTTCAACTCGGACATTTAAATAAGGAATAAAGGTCTACAGACCAAACTAATGAGTTTTGAAACCAAACCGGGGCAAAATTGGAAAGCTTGGGGTACCCCCAATTGACCATTAACAGCTTGAGTTTCTATTACTTCCCTAAAAAAAATTTGGGGGATAATGGGGGATACTCTGTTTTACCCCTGAAATTTTTTTTTTTTGGGGTAAGAATGGATTGGTATTTGTTCCATTTTATCCCTTCCCATTGTTTTTTCCCTTCCCAAAAAATTTAAAAATTATTATATATATATATATATATATATAACATATATTATATATATATATATATATATTATATATTATATATATATATATATTATATTATATATATATATATATATATATATATATATATATATATATATATAATATATATATATATATATATATATATATATATATATATATATATATATTTATGTATATATATCCTACCTGTGTACAATTATTTTGGCAATAAAGTGCTTTCCCATTTTCCCCCTTATATTGTGTTCATTCTCTATTACTGCCCCTTAAGAAAAAATTTTTGTTTTGGTAATGATATGGAGGTAATGGTATGTTTTTTTTTTCCATAGGGGGTAAGAATGGAAAATGGTATTTTTTCCCTTAGAACAAAATTATAAAATTATATATATATGTATATATATATATATATATGTATATATACCCTACCTGTGTACAATTATTTTGGCAATAAAGTGCTTTTCCATTCTTCCCCCTTGTGTTTTCATTCTCACCCCAGAATGGAGAAAAAATGGAAAGTCAGTTTTTAGTCAATAACTTTTTTTTAAAGAATAGTAAAGATAAAATTTTTACAGTCAATATAGAGCATCATTAGCCTTATATTTTCATGTATTGAACATATCGTAGTAACATTTAACGGTTTTTAGTGATATGTACCTAAAAGTTCAATCCTTCCATTCTGTAACATCCTAGCCGTCGGCTTTATATTTCGTAGACAGTTTTAAAATATACTGTTATGTATATATTGTATATACAATATACATACAGATCAATTAAAAATATATATAGTATATATATATAGTATATATATATAAGTATAGTATTTATATATATAGTATATATTATATAAGCCCAGCCTTACCCCCCCCCCCTCTGTAACGCATTAATTAGTAAGACTCGTCGCGTCAGAAAATCCAACCCTATAGGCTTCACTGGACTGCGGCGGACCCTGCACTATGGTAAAATCTTCAGTGTAAAGTGTTCATTTATACCTTGCCCAGGTGGGCCACAACCCATACCCCCTCACAAACCCCGCGCATTCCTCTTCCAATTATACACCGCTTTATTCTTCGCCTCTGGCCAACTCAATTTCTTCTTCAGACATTCCGTTTTACGTGACATCAAACTTTTCTCGATCACCCGCCGGTCGGTTTCGCAACACACTCGCCATATACATCCGCTTAAAACCGAAATATCAATATCCCTTCCACATGAACCAAACAATCTGCAACATTATTTTCATTTATTCTCTCGTTTACCCATTTTTTCACACCACACAACTCTCTCAATACGCTAATTTCCTCATTTTTATCAATTCTTCTCTAACCTTTAGCATGCCCTTAAGATTGTCCATGCTGAAACACATTGAACTTTAAGATCTATACTTCTTATCCCAGACCATAAAGTCTCACTACTATACAATAACACAGGGAACAACATAGCCGGTCAATGTAAGACCCTAGCACTTTAAAAGACTTTAGTCCGCCTATACATTCACGACAACGATTTTTATTGCAACTCAGCCACCTTCCCTGGCATCCAACTTTCCCTAAATATTTAAACTTGGCAGAACACTCGTTTCCAAGCTGCTCACGCATCTAAACATAACTTCACACTGAGGACTGTCCTCACTCACACCATAACCTTACTCTATATCTACTACTTTCAAACCCCTCCTTTTTACACACCCTGCTGCCAATCTCTCTACCGAATCCTCATCATTTCTTCTATGGCCACACAAACCAAATCAATCCGCAGCATAAAGGTAGGGGCACCCTCACACTCATCACCTTCTTCCCATCATTCTAACACCAATTTGCCTGTAACGCCTCACGATTCAATTCTTTCATAAACCCCATCCATATACAATTGAATAACCAAAGGAGACAATAAACACAACCGCTTGCCTCACTCCGCTTTTAATACTAAACCAATCACTTTTCAACACCATTTATTCTTACACACGCCTCACTAAACGTCATAACATACTTTTGATCCATTCAGAAGCCTACCACCAACAACTAATATATCACTAACACCTACCATAGAGCTTCCCTATTAACCCTATCAATACCCCTGTTGCAAAATCAATAAAACTTAAATACAATTTATTCTTCTTCTCCCTGCATTTTCTGCTATCATTTGCTCAATGTAAAAGATTTGATCGCATCAACATCCTCTAACCACTCCCTAAACGCACCTTGTTCCTTACCAATCAGTCCTCTCAGTCACTCGCACAATCTTTCGACCAAAATACAACATATATATCTTCCCTAGTAAGCACTCAATTAAACAGATTCCCCTTTAATTTCTAACAGTCCCTTTATCTCCGCTTACCCCTTTTATAAGGGTACTATTACTGTCTCCTTCAATCCCTCGAACTATAACCCTCCATAAACGCTATATTACACGAACTTCAAGATCCAATCATCAAAAATTTGCCATCCGTTCTTTGATGCATTTCTCCAGTTAATTTCATCTATACCTGCAGATTTACATTCTGCAACTATCTCACTCTAAACCCATTTCCTCCTTCTTTTGCTAATAACTGCATCCCCAAAATACCTATTCTTCTTGCACATCAAACCCACACACATTCACTATCACCTTTTCATTACTGTCAATATTATACAGATTTTCGAAAGTGTTCTTTCCACACTCCGCCCCTCACATCCATTCATCAGTTACAAAAAACACCATCCCTATTCATAATTCTAAGCAGGTCCCCTTATTCTAATTTTTAACCTTTCGCGCTTCCTTCCAGAAGAGCTTCCTAATTCCCTTGTATGTCCCCATTTATCCCTTCCAAACTGTTTCATTTACCTCTTCTTTTTCTTCTTACGTATGCATCTTTTTAGCATTCCTTTTTCCTTATATAATTCCAAGCATCTTTTCTTTTGAAACTTCATTATTTGCTTTTTAGATACATTCAACCCACGCTTTTTTCTTATTTTTACCTCTTGCATTCACTCTTCATTCCTACCACTCACTGTTAGCATTCTTACTTCCCACTTTAGCACACCCACAATACTTCTTTTGCACTGCAAACAATTGCTTCCAGATTTATTTAGTTTCAGCTTGTTCATATTCAATGATTTACTTGCAAGCGTTCTTACATACTTATCCTTATTACCGTGTTTTCACTAAGCTTCTCACTCTTAATTTTACCCTCTTCCTTCCGTATCAACCTTCCTCTTCATCCAAGTCCCCACTAACTTAATTTTACATAGAACAACATAATGATCCGATAATCCCATTTCTAAACACCTCACTGATTTAACATCCAACATATACTTCAACATCTCCTTCTTCACCAACACAAAATCAATCATACTTTTTAACTTCGATACCATCTCTACATACACCACTCTAGTATACTTATGGATACTCTTGTGTTTAAAGAAAGTATTACTTACACACACACACCTCTCTCCTGCACGAAATCAATCACTTCTACCTTCTCATTTTCTGCACCGAGCAAACCAAACCACCTGTTTATACATACTTTTTTTGATCATATATAATATATATATATTATATATATATATATATATATATATATTATATATATATAATTATATAATATATATATATACACACGTAATATATAAAATGCCGTATTAATAGTCAATATTTAGGCCTAGAAGGGGTATTGGTAATTTAAAACACCTTTAATATACATAAAAAGAGGTAATTTTAATAAAAAACAAAAAAAAACATTTTGTTTTAAAAAGAAAAACGTTTTTTTTTAAAAAAAAACCGTTTTTTTCACAACCCTATATATATATAATATATATAATATATATATATATATATATAATATATATAATATATATATATATATATATATATATATATATATATATATATATATATTATATATATATATATATATATATATAATATATATATATATATATATATATATATATATATATATATATATATATATATATACTGTATATATAAAATCCGTATTAATAGTCAATATTTAGGCCTAGAAGGGGTATTGGTAATACTGTATAATTTAAAACATCTTTAATATACATAAAAAGGGGTAATTTTAAAAAAAAACAAAAAAAAAACATTTTGTTTTAAAAAAAAACCGTTTTTTTTGCAAAAAAAAAACGAATTAAAAAAAACCGTTTTTTTCACAACCCTATACCCACAGGTAGACCACCCCGATGTCAGGAGTCGGGGTCTCTCAGCCTCTAAGTGGACTACGGGGGGGACTAATCCCCCCTCCGGGGATGGTCTCCAGAACCCTCGCTCTTTGGGTGTCGCGGGGGTTCTTCCGACCATCCCCTCGGGGGTATGAAACATCCCCCCCCTCCGTCCCCCATCGGCTCGAGCCCCCTATACTGCTGTGATATATATTTATATATATATATATATATAATATATATATATATATATATATATATATATATATATATATATTATATATCTATATATATATATATATATTAAATAGTTTCATACTCTAAAACAAATTTTAAATGGTAATTACTTGCAATAGCTTCTAAAAAAACTAAAAACCTTTCTTTTGCTTCCAACTTTCTTACCCACATAAAAGTGGCTAGATAACCTAAAAGGTGTTCCTTCCTTAAGCCACGGTTTGGTATTTGTGATTTAACCTAAAAATAAAATACTATTTCACTTGTAAGTTAGCTTATTATACTGTTTTAATGCGAGTAAACTGCATTCATCATTACAAAACTCGAACAAATCATACAAATTCATCTTAAAAGTTTGCACAAATTTAACTAAAAACACGTCTTATTACACTGCCGTAAATCTTGAAAATGCCGTCTCTGCTATTAAATCTAATTCCCTGGCTCTCACTGATATTGATATATCGATGATTTAAAATATATCGATATATCGATGATTTCAAAAATATCGAATATCGAAGCTCAGACAAAAGATTGAAATAAGCCATATAAAGTAATAATTGAGTTCAACAGATTCTAAATAAATCTATTTTTTTAAAATCAATCAATGTTTTGATATTCCTATAAGCAACGTTTGCCAAATGTTAATAAAAAAGTTACCAAATTTATAGTATTTTTTATAAGCAACATTATTTATTGTTTTCATATATCATTTCTTTTTACGTTCCAAAAATCAGTAAGTTTGGTTAAGTAGACACAGATTTACTATGTATAATTAACAAAACTTATCATAACCTAAACTTAATGTATCCTAAATCAAATTTGAAAAAAAAAAAATTTAATATTGATTAAATTTATACATAGAGAGGTTTGGCACTGTTTTAATACTTTTACATGGGGCCGAAAGATATAGCTATAAAAAAAACAATTGGAAAAAAATATTGATATGTATTATGCTACGTTACTAACCAGATTCGGTAATTGTTACCCAGAGGGTTGTCACCCCCGATTTTTATGAAAATCACAGGATATACTCTAAAAAAATAATAATAAAGAATAGTGAAAACGAAAATCGTCGCTCTTCTTAGGAAAAAAAGTTACAGCCTCTCAAAGTTGTAAAAAAACCCATAGGATTTGTTATTAAAAAAAAAACCAAAAATTTTTTTTTTTGAAAATCACAGGATATACTCTAAAAAAATAATAATAAAGAATAGTGAAAACGAAAATCGGCAGTCTCTTTAGGAAAAAAAGTTACAGCCTCTGAAAGTTAAAAATTTTCCCATAGACTTTCTTATAATAAAAATTAGTGGGCCTCGTGCTCGTTTTAGGGCCATCCTAGTTCAGGTTATGATAAGATTTGTTAATTCTACATAGATTTTCTCTGTGTATACCTAACAAAACTTATCATAACCTGACTTAGAGGTCCTGAAATGAGACCTAACCTGGATCGATCAATATTGAAAAGTCTATGGGAATTTTTAACAAAGTTTGAGGGCTGTAAACTTTTTCATAAAGAGGGCGACAATTTTCGTTTTCACTATTCTTCATTATTATTTTTTTAGAGTATATCCTGTGATTTTCATAAAAATCGGGGGTGACAACCCTCTGGGTAACAATTACCCCAGATTCATTTAGGCCTATATGAAATATAATAAAGTAGAGGAAATGGTAACCTTACTTCTTTTTGACTGTGACAGTCTTGATATATTCATGTGACTTGTCTCTATTTTCTTATGAAACAGATGGCCTATATCTGGGTTTCAGAAAAATGGCAATGCCCAAATTGGTGTAGGGCATGTAAAATCTACTAAAGAAAAGTCCTGGTACGGAACATTGAGGACCACATTTTATCAGATACCAAGGATTATGGCCTAACTCCCATAGTAAGGCCTAACCCTAACTTAAGGATTTAATTTCAACATATTTTAATTTCCTTTTATGATTTTGAAGCCATAAAAATTAGTAAAATTATCTTTTCGAAATTGCTTAACCTTGCAGGCCGAGCACAAAAAGTTAGCCTATATTTCCGAAAAACAAACATTTTCCATTTTCATGAAATTAGAACATGAATAAAAAAGAACTTGTAATGTTATATCATGATATATTAATAAACTAACGAATCGTAAATAACTACCTATTTGTTTAATTATTTTCCGGAATCCTATACATGTATTAGTCATAAGAGTTCAAGGTCTGTTCGTCTGTCTGACTGTTCGCGTTCGCCATTAATTTGTCGTCATATATTTGTATATACATTATTGCCAATTCAATTCTAAAAAGTAGCTAAAAGTAGCTCAATGTAGGTGATATCAAATTCCATATAAAATTAGAATAATATTTTTTGAAGAACAGTCTTAAATTAGATTCATATGTCCGAATGCTTATATATGTGTGAATAAATATGGTTTTTACTTTAGTTGTTCATATTGCATAGAACAATCATAATCTGTGGTTTTACTTATATGGCATAGAATAAAAACTTAAATTAGTAATTTGAAATAAAGAGCAATCTATTGGGGTCTTACCTTATGATTTTAATTTTTTCGAAGTTAAATTGTCTTTGTAGGTTTCTTGTAATTAGTCCTGTAGCCCTTACAAAAGCAATTTATGTGGTAATTAGATTAGTGAAAGGTAAAGGATAGTGAAAAGTTGATATAATGATGAAGATGAAAATTACCTTTAATTTAGATTTTGATATTTGATTTTTTTTTAAAACACGTGAACACCATGAACTTATTAGAAAAGGGATACGCGTTCAATGTGAAATTTAGTGATTTATCAACCATGAGAATAAAAGTATCATTCTAAACACTAAATGAAGGAAAAACACACTAAAACATTGAATTTGAAAAAAAAAAAACTTAAAGATAAATATTAAATGAATAAATAAAATGGAAGAAATATATTTGGAACTATAAAAAAGATTTTTTTTCACATTGTATAATAGTCACTATGTAGGATTAGTCTTCCATTGTTGTTTTTCATTCTGTGTTGAGCAAAATATTCACCAAAAAATTTATCATGAATATCATGAATATTTATTGACAACGCATAATACCTATTTATGTTGTTATCTAAAATTATTACTATAAATATTTAGATTCCCAATTATCAAATAATGAAATGTTCAAGTTTTAGTTCCAGTGTCTCACCTAGGCAGGATGTTAAGAATGGCAGAGGGTCAAGCAAGAGCATTCAATAGGTTATCTTGTTCTCCGATCCATGTCATGGCAAGTATTTACCGGCACGTCCAAATGGTCGTTGACCCATTGTACCTTTTTCTATGATATTATCTGATTCATTTACTATAAAAAGAAAAAAAATGTTTCAATCCTGTTACTACCAAAAATATGTACCGTATTTTGATAGTTAAATTTGTGTTTTATATCAAGTTAGGCAACAAAGAAGTAGATGTAATTATAGAAACAACGTCTCCTTTATTTGTTGTCTAGTTCACTATCATGTCTTTTATCCAATTTAGAAATTCAATTCCCAGGTAGGACTACTCGCAACCTTAAGTTCAAAGCTGAGACACAACTTTCTGCAAAGAAAATCTAATACTTAAATATTAGTATTAATATTACTTTAAAAATATAATATGCTGTAGAGTATATATATATATATATATATATATATATATATATATATATATATATATATATATATATATATATATATATATATATATATATATATATATATATATATATCATTTTATATGTCTCAATTATATCTACGTTAATTTACCTATATATGATAATTTATATATATATATAATATATATATATATATATATTATATAAGATATATATAATAATATATATATATAAATAATATATATATAATATATATATACTATATATATATATATATATATTATAATAGTAAGTCTGTTTACATTTGTTTATTTATTTATTTTTCTTATCTCCAGTCATTAATGCTTATTTATATTTTTTGTATTTGATACATACAAATTGAAGACAGGTATTGATGTTCAACTAGATCATTATGTAATATAATTTTTGGTAGCCAAATTGAAGATGGTTAGTGATGTTTAATTTAATAACCAGTGAGTAGGGACTGCTGCCGTAACACCCAACTTTTATCCTGTCATGATAACTATTTTCAAAGGTTAAATTAAATTATCTTTCTTCTTAACCAATGTCAGTTTTGTTAATAGTGAGAGACTTCTGCCTCTTTTTCTTATCAATGGTATTTTTATTGATTGTAAGTAACAGCTTGACATCTTTTCTTATTTATTTAATTTTCTCTTTACCAAGTACCAACAAATGTAGTTTTTAAATTTAGGTAGAATGATTCACCATTACAGTATTGTTAATCATCACCACCATGCAATTTCTCTTATTTTTTTGTAAATTCAATTTTTAGAACTATTACATAATTTATTTATTACCTAAAAATATAAATTCTGCACCTATTTAGATACATTCTGTAAGTAGAACTAAATTACCATGGGAGTGTTTGATTAAAAACATAAACAAATAAAAATAATTAATAGTACAAGTGCACAACCATGCTCAACATATCCTTAATTAAGATACCTTATTATGTTATTTATAGTGTTAGTGAATATATTATCAAGGTTTTATCTTCCTCCCTCCAAATCAATAGATAGTTGTATCAATAGAATGTCAGTAAAGCAGCAATTACTTATATTAATTTTATGAGAAATGGGAAATCTATAGTAGTTGTTATCATCTATAGTAATCGTTATCATCTATAGTAATTTATAATATGAATATAAAAGTTTGTAGTAAATCTCTTTGCTCCATGAGAATGTTTTTTAATACTGTGTTTTCTGTACAGAATATTTAAATGAACAGATTAGAATGATGATGTTATTTTATTATTGCAGATCCCAATTCCATATTCAAAATATGGATAAAAGCCTTTACATGGCTGTACGAAGGACAATCTTCATCACCTGTTCTTGTTGAAACTGATTTCTCTAGTCCTGATGCCCCTCATATTGTTAACCTCACCTGTCAATCTGACACAACTCTCTACCTACAATGGAGAAGGCCAGCACTTTTTTACGGTGCTGTCGACCTCTATTACATATATTATAGAGCCGAAGATACTAACCAGTTTGAGGAAATTGTCCTCAACTCCACTAAAAATAGAGTCGACCACAATGTAAGTAGGCTAATTACTATTACTACTATTATTAAGTAGTAGTAGTAGTAGTAGTAGTAGTAGTAGTAGTAGTAGTAGTAGTAGTAGTAGTAGTAGTAGCAGTAGTAGTAGTAGTAGTATCATTATTATAACCATCATTATCTTTCTCAGTATTATCATTATCATCATTATAATAATAAATCAAATCTTCTTTCGCTGTGATGCTAGACACATCGAAAGCCTTGGATAAAAGTGTGTCACAAAACTTTGATTTTCTAAACTTACGTCTCTCTCTCTCTCTCTCTCTCTCTCTCTCTCTCTCTCTCTCTCTCTCTCTCTCCTCTCTTCTCTCTCTCTCTCTCTCTCTCTCTTCTCTCTCTCTCTTCTTTTCTCTTTCTCTACTTTATTCTCTCTCTCTCTCTCTCTCTCTCTCTCTCTCTCTCTCTCTCTCTCTCTCCTCTCTCTCTCTCTCTCTCTCTCTCTCTCTCTCTCTCTCTCTCTCTCTCTCTCTCTCTCTCTCATTTCCTTTTCAGTCGTTCTATAAGATTGTTGTAAACGGTTATCGTTCACCCTTTAAAACGATTAATAAGTGATTTTCTTCAATTCTTTCTACTTTTTATTTATATCCTTTCTTATTACTTCATCGCCTATCCACTCCTATGTCGAAGATTATTCTCTTCATTACTATATTACTCCTTTTATTTTGAAAGACCTCTCTCTCTCTTACCCAACATGAATTAGCTCATGCTAGGAGGGTGGTCTTGGAGTAATTAACTTCTGATTTTTCTCGAAATTTCTAGAATTGGGACAGAGGAAACAGTCGTTTTCAATGCCTCAAGAACTCAGTTTCTTTATCTTTCTATTCGAAACAATCTTCGAAAAAACGCAATTCAAACCTACGTCCGTCCTTAATATTCTTGGTGTCTCTTTTTTTTCTCGCTATCTTTTTTGTAAGGATTACATTACTTCTCTTTCTAAAGAAGCTTGTAAGAGATGTGTTATGGGGTGACTTCAGAATTTCTTCGTTACCCCAGTTTGTTTCTCTTTATAAGGGTGTCGTTCGCCCCTGTATGGAGTATTATACCTCACACATCTGGGGTGGAGGTGGGGGTGGGGGCTGGCCTTTGAGTACTCAGCAATTATGGGATGAGAAAACCGGGAGCTTTAGAAACTATTCTTCAAGCGTTCTTTTTTTGGGAACGTGGATGGTCAAGTGGTTAGAGCGACCGGTTACTGTTAACTCAGCGACGCGGAGTCCTGTTTCGAATTCCGCTGATGGAGTGTAAAATCTCCTTTGACTCATTCAGTTCAAATGTGGAGGTGGAGTCTTATGATATTCACCTTATAAACTCTCCTTCCTACTCTCATTAACACTCTTCCAGTCACTTTCTACCCATCAGACTGTTGGATCAATATCTTTATACTGTCACTATTACAATGGACACTGCTCATCTGAACTCTCCAGTTGTATGCCTCTACCCCTCTGAGGAAGGTTCGTGTGATTTGTCTTCTATATATTCTTATCCTTTCTCTATCCAACTATTTAACCCCAGACCTAACTGCTATGTTCAATCTTACATGTACTCCAATGGTAAAGTCCAGAACACGCTTCCTTTATCGTTCAACTTCCTTTGGCTTGTACACTTTCAAACGCCGTATATTGGGAGCATATCGGCTATTAAATTGGCCAAACTATGGTGGAATTTGATAAGCCTCTCTGTCCTTTGCCCGCTGGAATATATATATATATATATATATATATATATATATAGTATATATTATATATAATATATATATATATATAATATAATATATATATATATTATATATATATATATATATATATATATAATTCGACTGTCATCGAGTGTGGACGCTGTGGAAACCAAAAGGGAAACAAGAAAGAGAAACAGCAGCAGGAAGACCCCAGAAGAATATTGAAAGTCTGAAAGGATTTACGATAACTTGGAGAGAGGATTATAATCAAGAAGAAGGAAAACTACTAAAGAAAGTTATTTTGTGAATTGTATTTTGAAAAGAGAGTACTCTAGATCAGCGATCTCCACTTTTTTGATCGCGTACCCTAAGACGAAAATAATTTTAAGTTGTACCCCCTACAGACCTATAATATAATATAATATAATATAATATAATATAATATAATATAATATAATATAATATAATATAATATAATATAATATAATATAATATAATATTAATATAAATATGAAGTTATAATATAATATAATATTAATTAATTATAACATAAAGATAATATAAATATAATTATAATTAAAATATAATCATATATATATAATTATAATTATAATATAATATAATATATATAATAAATATAATATAATATAATTATAATATACATAATATAAAAATAATATAATATAATATATAAGACACAGCTACCGATGAGAGAAACTTACACTAACGTGATACACGATCATACACTCGCAAGTGATTGTGAGCCTACTTCTTTGGCGTACCCCCAAGTATCACTTTGCGTACCCCCCTTTGCAGACCACTATTCTAGAGTTTAATGTTTCATATCTAGTAAAGAAAAATTTATGTTAGCAATTCAGAATTTCAAAATTTTAAGTATTTATTAAAATTATTTTCATATAAAATCCGAGATGGAGGAGCAACAATTATTTGGACAACATTTCTTTTAATTAATTATTTTGAATGAAATGAAAAGAAAAGAAATTTGAAACTTTAAATATTAGGAAAAGTGAAGCTGCTTTTCGCGAAGTCGTAGAGTCATAGGAAGAAAATTCAGAATTCTGGCTCCAGCCACATATTAGGACAAATGAGGTCTTTATACTTATGTTTTCAATGGTGTAGAACGCATTTTTGAGGGTTTTAGAACCCCAAAATGAGTTTGAGGTTCCACCCAGGAGGGGGTCCCCTGAAAAAAGAAAAAAAGCACAGAAGACGAAGGAAGATGGAGGAAGAAAAAAGAAGAAGTCTCGTATAACAGATCAAATGAGTGATTGTAAGTGTTAGTACCAACATCGGTGTGGAGCCGGTGCGGTGCCGAGATAGTAAACATGTACTTAACACCCTGAATTTTGGAGTGGTTAGATGAGAATGAATGAAATAGAGTACTGAGGATAAGTTAATTACCGGCTCAAATGAGTCGGTACGGTGCTGTGCGGTACAATATTAACAATCATGTACTTAACACCCTAATATTAGGACAAATGAGGTGTCTATATCTATGTTTTCAATGGTGTTGAACTCATTTTTGAGGGTTACAGAACCCAAAATGAGTTTGAGGGTCCCCCTGGAGGGGGTCCCAGCTGAAAAAAAGAAAAGCTTAGAAGAAGATGAAGGAAGATGGATGAAGGAAAAAAGAAGAAGAAGGAGGAGGAGCAAGAAGAAGTCTCATATGACGGAGCATTTACCCGGAGTCGGAGCCGGTGTTGGAGCAGGAGTTAAAAGAAAAGCACAGAGTGCGTTACCGAGAAAGATGGAAGAAGAAATAAAAAGAAATCTCGTATGATAGAACAAATGAGTCAGTGGAGGTGTTGGTGCCGACACCGGTGTGGAGCCGGGGTGGTGCCGAGTTAGTAAATATGTACTTAGCACCATAATATTGGTATCCTTATAAATGTTTTCAATGATGTAGAGTATGAATAACATAATTTCAATACTCTAAAAGGTAACCGAGAGACCCCCTACAGGATCCCTACGAAAATATTATCTTTATTTTCAGAAAAAAATCTGTTTCATTAATAAAGTTTGTGAAAAAACATTTTATTTTGGTGAAAACATTGTTTTTGAAAAACATTTTATTTTCTTTAAAAAAAACATTGTTTTTAGGAAAAATTTGTTAAATTTTCATGAAAAACATGTTTTTATTGACCCTAAAGCAGTAACCAGTAGCGCAAACAGCCCCACAGGGGCCCCCCCACCCTCACCCCACCCTCATGTTTTACTGCTTTACCATACTTATTATTAATAAAAATGTCCCCTTTTCTAGTCAATCGTATACATTTATATTTCACATTACTCTTTACATTAAACATTAAACTTTGAACTTGGACAAATAAATATATTTTAAATTGTATCATTTAAGAAACATAATGGTATACCGTATATATATATATATATATATATATATATATATATATATATATATTATATATATATATATATATATATATATATATATATATATATATATTATTATAGTTATATATATATATATATTATATATATATATATATATATATATTATATATGATATTTATATTATATATTATATATATAATATATATATATATATATATAGTATAATATATATAATTATATATACTATATATATATATATATATAGCTGACGAAGGAGGTGATCTAATTTAGAACAGACACAGATTGGAGAAGGGAGAATAGTAGTTATTTTGTTGCGCTCTAGGTACAACTTGGAACATAGCTATAGTGATAAGAACCAATACTAGGGGGGACTTTGTGCATCCCTCCAATCTTTTAAGTCTTCTTCCTTTCCTCTCATTTTCTAATTAATTATCTATATATTTTAATCCTCTTCCTCCACTACAGTTTCTGTCTATTGGTAGCTGGATTTGGGGCCCGATACCACTTACTTATACCCTAGAAATCCTCGTGAACTGGCCTCGGATAACCGCGGTGAATTGCCATGTTTTTTGAGCAGTGAACACTCTTACCCCATTTCTTGCTAAGCAAGGGAATGTTGCTTAATTTCCATGATATATATTTATATATATTTATTTATATAAAAACATATATATATATTTTTTTATTTTTTCTATACATTATTCGTTAAATTGTAAATATATAGAGATATTATATATTATATTCAAGCAAAAAAATTGTGGGGGGGAAGGGCTGGATATCTTAATGGTTATAGTTATTCAGTACTCGTAAGCAAATTTACAGCACTTTGTACTTGAAGGTTCTTATACATATAGATAATTCATTGCATTATATAGTAGAATAATTTCTTTTAATTGTCTGTCAGTCTATCAATAATTCTTCCTATTGGTGCTATAATGTTATAATCGAATGTGTTTTATATGTATATGCGTATTGAACAAGACATTTATTATGTAATTTCATCATTTGTTATTGTATATGTCTGTTGTGTATATATGCGTGTGTATGTATACGGGATGAGGTTGGATTACATTTTATTACTATTATATACCTATATTTGTTGTGAATTTACCAATGTCACTAGGCATTTAAATTTCTTGAAGGTCTGCTATTATTATTATTATTATTATTATTATTATTATTATTATTATTATTATTATTATTATTATTATTATTATTATTATTATTATTATTATTATTATTATTATTATTATTATTATTATTATTTATTGTTTTTTCTCCAATTTTATATCTATTTGTTTTTCTTTCTGCAGTTTTTGATAACGAATTTGAGTTTGCATACGACGTACGAACTGAAAGTGCGAGCTGGCACCAATTCGCGTTTCTTCTCGGACAACAATTATACTTACAAAGGCCCCTTCTCGGAGTTCAGAAAGTTCTTTCTCTTTCCCAATTGCCATGGAGAGCCGATTTTCGACTACAGAGTCCCAGGTTTTGTAATTTGTGCCGGGATAATTTGCGCCGCTTTCGCATTGTCTCTACTTACTATTGCTATAATAATTTATATGTGAGTGGTGTTTGTAAATGAACAATTATTTATTATTGTTATTTTATACATTGTAACCACTTAACAATTGTGTTAAGAGTAATCTATTAATGTGGCACTGACTAGTGCCAAAAATCTGAAATTGAAGTTAGACCAATTTTAAATATTTTTTTTCAAATTTAAAGCTTCGTAAATATTATAACATAACGAAAATGTAAAAAATGTAAAGAAAAATATTTTGAGGAATTTTTTGAAAAATGAAAGTGTCAAAAAAATTTTTGGGGGTAAAATGGGTACTTGTAAATTATGGGCCTTGGGATTATACAGTAGTATTGATATTAATACTGAAAAGTAATATAACTGTTAAAGATGTTATAAACTTAATTTGGGTCGAAAATAACATGTGTAAGCTATATTTTGTTACCATTGTTAAAAATCGATTTTTTTTCGAAAATTAAGAATTTTTTTTTGAATTTTTTAAATCAAAAATCAAGTTATACCCATTTTAAATGTTTTTTTTCAAATTTAAACTCATAAATGTTATGGCATAACGAAAATATAAAAAATGTAAAAAAAAATTTTTTTTAGTAAATTTGAAAAATGAGTGTCAAAAATTGAAATGGGGGGGGAAAACGAGTAATTTGCCTGGGGGGAAAATAAGTAATTGAAAATTGTTAATTGCAATTGTACAGTATTATTTATTAATATTTCAAGTATACGAAGCTGTTAAGCTTTAAAGATGTTAAAAAAATTATTTTGGTACAAATAAACATGTGTAACTTATACCTATTTTATTATCCTTCTTGGACAATTTTTTTTATTATAAAAATATGAAATTTTTTTCAGTAATAAAAATAATAATAGTAATACTAGATAGGTAGGTAATAATAATAATACCGCTAATAGAATAATAATAATAATAAAATAATAATAATAAGAACTTTGTACCGTATAGGTATGTACAGAACCTACGGTAACCTTTTTTAAAAAAAAATTGTATACGGTACGTTACCGTATGTACAGTAATAATACCTACCTAATGGAATAATACAGTACCGGTAATAATAATGCAGTAATAATAATACCTACAGTAGTAATAATAATAGATTACCTAATAATACCGGTATATAGATAATAAAATAATAATAATAATAATAATAATAATAATAATAATAATAATAATAATAATAATAATAATAATAATAATAATAATAATAATAATAATAATAAAACGGTAATTTAAATGAATGAGTCACAGAAGATTTATACTCTCTCAGCGGGATTCGAACACTGGACCTCCGCGTTGCTGAGGTAACAGTAACCGGCGCTTTATCCACTAAGCCATCCACGTCCCCAAAAAAGAACGCTTCAAACTTAGTTTTTAAAGCACCCGGTTTTCTCATCCCATAATTGGGCAGCCATAAAATTTAACAAATACTTATTGTACTTTTAAGTTTAATACGGTAAACGCTAGTACCTATTAGTAGGTAACCTATCTTAAATTTATATTTTCAAAATTATTGGAGAAGGTAAACAAAGCTCTCTTGGAACCAGTGACATTTAACTTTTGAACTATTTGGTTTATTTGAACTGGTAAAATATCTAATGTTTCTGGTTCCGTGAAGTAGAGACCTTTTTTCCCTTCACTCTTTCGAAAGAATTTTGCCTCACATGTTTGTGTGTCCTCGTGAATTTTTTGAAGTTCTTGTACCGTTAAATTACCGTCATGGCCTGCAGAAGTTGATGGTGTGGTGTCAATACCGGTAGTACTACTATCACTACGTTTCTTTTTGAAACTAAAACTATTACCGGTTGTTATGTATGTAACATGCTAATTAGAACTCTTGTTTAAATTCAACTTCCCATTATGATGTTTGTTTAAATTCAACTTCCCATTATGATGTTTGTTTCCTCCCACCATAGCATGGTACATATAAATAGCTCGCCCCATTGATATATATATATATATATATATATATATATATATATATATATATATACGTAGTTATATATATAATATATATTATATTTAATATAATAATATATATTATATATATATATAATAATATATATATATAGTAATCAGTGGCCTAGTTAAGGGATAGGCTGGGTAGCAGTGCCTTTCTTATTTTTAAAGAAAAATTAATAAGTCACGTGACAAAAAATGAAAAAGAATATAAAAAATTTTAAATATAATAAGAAACCATAAGAAAATTAAACTACAAAATCTTAAAAAAAAACAACAAAAATTGAGCTATTTATGCTTTGCCTGCCTATCTACTGCATAACTTGCCTACCTAAGGTATGCGTAGCTGAAATAAAATATCTCCATATTTGCAATGATATAAGACAGCGAGCCTGCTCTTCGTTTGGCGCTGTTGCCATATATCGGGTAATACCTATATATCCAAAAATTTAATCCATAATATATATATATATTGTCATATTTATAGATACTCGAAGTGTAGGTATACTTTAAAACAATGTAAAAGAATACAAATACAACTACTATAATATTTAATATTATATATATATATATATATATATATATATATATATATATAATTACTAACTTTTCAATTTATTTTAATTTTAAAAGAAACAATGATCAGACTTCATATTTCCATAGCATCACTATGGCAATATTGCTGTCCGATCTTTGGAGCTTTTATTATTACTTTTTATGTTTAATATTATTATTATTATTATTATATATTATTATTATATTTTATTATTCATTATTATTATTATTATTATTAATTATTATTATTATATTATTATTATTGATTTTACTACGTTCCAAGTAAAAATAAGTTGTAGGGATATATATATGGGCCATAATATATATATGTATCATATATATATATATATATAATATATATTTTTTTAAATGTTAAAATATATATTATATATAATATATTATATATATATATATATATACTAATATAATATATATATAAATATATTATATTTATTTTATCGAGAATATATGTATAGATTATATATATTATATAATATATATATATATATATATATATATATATTATATAGTAATATATATATATATATATATATATATATATATATAATGGTTTTAAGGTTAAAATGCATTGGATGAAAGATTTGTATATATATTTATTTTAATATTTGACTTTTTGTATAAGTGTGGTGCTCTGAATGCTCAACGTAAGTTTACTTTTTGCAAGATTTTCTGAAGTTGTGATATTTTTTTTTTATTTTTCTCTTACAATTCCTTGCCGCCATATCTCCGCCTTCTCAGCTGTTTGATAGTGTACATTGTTACCTGTGATTTAGAATGAATGGCGATAATATCTTTTCATTGTCTGTTTGAAATGTTATTTCATTGGTTAGAAGTCGTATCGAAGATTTTGAATGCTACTATAAAAAGTGACATTTGGCTGTGGAGAGACCTTTTTGCATTATTTTGTTCCAGAGGTCTGACGTGTGATTATGGTGGTCGTGGCAACGCTGTGGTAGCAATTGCACCTGTCGCTTATGTCTGTCTTTAGTCTTTTGCTATATGTGTACAGTGCATTATTTTTATTATGTGTGTAAATACCGTTATCCATATATTTTCGTTTTGATTTCCGATTTGCGAAATTTTAAGTGTTAATAATATTTGGTTATATTTTATATGTCAAAGGTGTTTGTTTTTTAAATATTTAATATGTGTTAATATGGTATTAATATTTAATTGTGATGATCTATTTATCGTTTACACGGTGTGATCCTGTCGTCATTGCAGACTAACTCAGGTAAAGTTTTTCGTTTGCACTCAGCGTTTGTTAATAATATTTTTGAACATTTTCTTATTTAATATTTTAAAGTAATATTTATTTATTTAATTAAATATTTTAATGGTTTAATATTAAAATTATTTAACTGTTGTAATAATTTAATTTCTAACAATATACAACGTCTTCAACATTGTATCTATCTACCATCTACCATCTCCCAGATAGGGTTTTTGCCCTGTCAGTTAGACCAGCATCTTCCTCTTTCTGGCATCGAAACACTTGATTTCAGAGCACTCTAGAAAAATATTCCTCGGCGCAATGGTTTCCGATGCTAGTCCTTGAGTTATATACTCCAAGGTAGGGTTTCATTCACCCTTTCAGTGGACCTAGCATCTTCTTCCATTTCCCCTCGAATCTCCTTCCCAAAGCTCTCTAGAAGATCGTGCTTCTAAGCGCATAAGCCTCCGATGCTGGTTCTGGAGTAGTTCAAGCAAGTAAGTAAAGGGCCGGGTTGCTAGCCCTGTCGCCCTAGAATTCTGCGAAGAAAATCTTCATAAGAACTGGCCGTGCCGAATATCCATCTTCATATCCAACATTGTATAATGGGTAGAAATTACATGCAAGCTTAAATCAGCTGTTTTGTTATTCTTATATAAATTTTCTTAATCAGGTGTTAGCATATGATATCTTGTGGTTGCCTAAATATTCATATTTTCGGGGATTGTCGGATATCATATGCCGATGCGTCTAGTTTGTGCAATATTTTAATATTTAATATACTAATATTTATAATAATAATTATATTAACGGTAAATATAAAGTCGCAGATATGACTATATAAATATATATATATTATATATTATATAAATATATATATATTATATATATATATATATTATATATATTATATAATAATTATATATATATATATATATAGTATATATATATATAATTATATATATATATATGAAATACTGATATTATATTTCATTTTAGATTAAAGTTATTTTTACATTTGTATAGTAATTAATCTATACCGAGTATTATTTATCTATTTATTTTCTTTATTAAAATACTTTTATATACCCGTGTTGTCAATTATTCATTGCTGCAGTATTATTTTTTATATTTAAATATTAATTGATCTTTGGGTTACTGGGTAATTTTATGATGATTTATAATATTATTTTGTCCTGGTCTAAAACAAAAAGAACCCGCCGTTCATTTTGGGCTTTCTTCTCCCCGTTGAGAGCTGTTGTAAGGTCTGCCATCTAATTATACTGAACGATACTTGAAAGGGTCCTCTGATTATCTGACAAACTGACGTGTTAAGGTTACCCGCATTATACAGAACGAAATTACAGGTGTTTTGTGATACTGTCGTGGGGGCCTGGCCGAGTTTTGTTTGCAGTATTTCATCAAGTAAGTTTGCAGTATTATATAGCATCACCGGTACCGGTACCGGTACTTTTTTTTTGCTTGGGGTCTTTTTGCAGGCGGGGATTCACTAAAAGAGTGTGTTCAGAGTGCAACTATGAAAGTAATCGAAAAGAATACTTAAAAAGACACATGTTACACATACAAATGTATGAAAGTAATCAGAAAAAGGACTTACAGTCACACATGTTAACACATGCAAATATTAAATTATTTAAATGTTCAGAGAGCAGCTATGAAAGTAATCTGAAAAGGGTCTTAAAATCTCACATGTTAATACATCCAAATATTAAATTATTTAGATGTTCAAAGTGCAATCATGGAAGTGATTGAGAAAGGGACTTAAAATCACACATGTTAACACATGCAAATACTAATTTATTTAAACGTTCAGATTGCAGCTATGTATGTAATCGGAAAGAACACTTAAAAACACCCATGTTAATACATACAAATCTTGGAAAATCTAATTTATTTAGGTGTTCAGAGTGCGGTTATAATACTATTTGGAAAGGACACTTAAAAAGACACACGTTAACGTATGGTATACTGCCATACAGTGTCCTAGAGCGAAGAAACAACTAACAACAAGTTGAAAAACCAGACCCTCCATTAAATGGGCTGTCAAGTGGGTGAAATGCTTGCCACAGTTCACTGGATCCATCATCAATAAATTTCGTACATCTCGAATTTTTCGAGAGAAATGATATAATGGTCTGGAGAAGAAACCAGCAACTCCGATTCATGGTGCACTGGAGTGGTGTGGTGGCATTTCCGTTTTCCAGAGGCGGATGCTTCTCATCCTTTCCTGGGTTTTCGGATGTGCCTCTTCCGCGCATCTGCCTCTCCCCGGAATCCTTCTCTTTCGTATCTCAGTGCTAGTCCCCCGAGCAATGAAAGTTCGATTCCCTGTACGTCAAACTAATTCGCTTACGCTGTTTTGCTGGTTTAAAGCAGGGCCAGTTCCGCCGGGTCGGCGTCTCGGGCGAGGAATCTGAACAGCTCGAGGTGACCGGGTATTGACGAACGGAATGAGAATTCGGGTGACGCGTGCGTTGATGGCGAGTTGTCCCTGCCTTGGAGGGAATCCATTTGGGCTCCGCGGAAGATATGGGGTGCCATTCTATGCAATTCGGGCACATGTTCAGGGGTGCTGGGGGATGAGGGATAAATACCTCCCTTCGATGAGAGAAATAAAAAAAAAGAATAATGTAGAAATTTTAATTTAAATGTTCAAAGTACTAATATGATTCTAAACATGAAGGGAAACCTAAAATAGCACATGTTAATATATAGAGATTTTTTAGAAATTATTTGAGTGTTAAAAGTGCAGTTATGAATGTAATGTAATGTTAACATATGAAAATTGCACGATGAGAGAAAAAAAGGCCTAGAAAATATCACACCTTTTTTATAAGGATGGCATAAAATCATATTTTCAGAATAAAAAAAGACTCAGAAAAACGGATAGAGGTTGTGAAACGATATTCTAGACATGCGAGTTTGTACGGAATTTGGGTTGGACAAATGTGCATTTGTAAGTCTAAAAAAATTAAGATCAGGTTGGTAATATAAAAATAAATGATATGGAAATACGTGAACTCGATCAAGGCAATACTTATTAATACTTAGGAATAGAAGAGTCAGATGAAATGTAATTAAAAAAGATGAAAAAAAATAATAAAAGAATATGCCAAAAGATTGGAAGTATATTAGAATCCGAATTAAAACTCAGAAATAAATTAATAGCCTTAAGAACACTGGCAGTCCACATAAAATAAAGAATCTAAAGAGCAAGTATAAACAAATGAGAACAAATGATATTATTAAATGGAAGGAATACGTGTGCTGGAAGCATTTTAGAATGGAATTGCTGGAGCAGATTTATCTAGATAAAGAACATGCAGTACAACCACTAACTGGAGGATATTTAAGAATGGAAGATGAAAGAACAATCAATAATAGCAGCACGGGACCAGTTTCTAAGAACGAACTGGTTTTAAAAATATATAGAAATGGAAGAAATCACAGAAAAATTTAGAATAGTAAGCAAAAAAAAGTATATAATTATAGAGATTTGAGTAAGTAGTGTTAACAGAGTAGCATTATATGAAAGGGAAAAAAGAAATAAAATATGTAAAATTGAAATATGGCATAAGAAGAATGGAGGATATCGAAATTATTCCGATAGTTATTGGAGCAACGGGAGTCGTAAAGAAAAGTATGATTACATATACAAAAAAAAAAAAAAAAACTAACATTTTTCTTAAGGATATGGTCTTGGAGGTGATAAGAAAGAGCCTGGCAATTTTAAGTCTCGTGGTAGGGAGTACCTAAAAATCCTTTATGCCATAGGTCTAAGGTTTAAACCTGGATAAAAACCTCTGAATGGAGAGAAATGAAAGTGCAGCAATGAATGTAATCAGAAAAGGACTTTAAAAAGACACATGTCAACACACGTAGAGAGTCATGAACAAAGAAAATTTAAGCAGCACTACCATCAATGAAAGTCTTCAGCAAAAGATCAAAGATAAAGCTTTGAAAAATATGGATGAACGAGAATAAAGCTTTAACAATTAAATTAGTGATTAGATAAATGAAATAAGAGATTAAGAACAATAAAAGAATACAAAGATTACTTAATAGTAAATACTTTTTAATTATAAGGAGTTGCGGAGGTGGGTAATTTTAAAAATTACTTCACTTTGATTCTGGTTCAGATTCCATTTTAAAATTGCCATTGGAGAGCAGTATTAGTTCCCTTGTATAAGGGTAAGGGGAACTGTAGGGGAATTAGTTTATTGAGTGTTGTTGAAACGAAATATGCTGGTATTTTGGTTGAAAGAGTGCGTCGAGTGACTGAGGGACTAATTGACGAAGAACAAGTTGCATTTAGAAGCGGTAGAAGATGTGTTGATAAAATTTTCATATTGAAACAAATGAGAGAAGAAGAATAAATTGTATTTAGGTTTTATGGACTTGCAACAAGCGTATATATAAGCTCTGTGGCAGGTGTTGGTGGTAGGCTTCTGAATGAAATCGAAAGTATTTATGACAATAGTGAAGCGTGTGTAAGAATAAATGGAGTTGAAAGTGAATGGTTTTATATTAATAGCGGAGCGAGGCTGGGATGTGTTGTGTCTCCTTGGTTATTTAATTCGTATATGGATGGGGTGATGAAAGAATTAGAGGTAAGTGAAGGTGTTAGAATTAAAGAGAGTGGAGGGTGCCCTGTTTGTTGTACGTGGATGAATTGGTTATGTGCATCGAATCTGAAGAAAGTTTGATAGAATTGGTAGAGGGATTTGGCAGGGTGTGAGAGTTGTGTGGTGTGAAAAAAGGCGTAAATGAGAGAATAAACGAGTGTTTTATTTTATATATATATATTATATATATATATATAATATATATATATTATATATATATATATATATATATATAATATATATATAGTATATATATATATAATATAATATATATATATATATATATATATATATATATATATATGGAAAGGATGGTTGGTTGGTTAAGCGGATGTATAGTGGCGAGTATGCTGAGAATCTACCCGCTGGAAGACTAAAGGAAAAATGGATAGAGTCGGTAAAGGAATGTGTGAAGGAAAGGAATATGAGTTTAGAGAGGCGAGAAGAAAGGTGCATAATATGAGTGAATTACATGATTTTGTGAGGGGGTATAGTTGTTGGCTTTGCCCAGGGGATGAACCCCACTTTGATGAGATACCACAGTGAGGATGCGTCGCGGCCTTCCGAAGCCTTGGGGTGGTTATTTTTTAACTGCGACAAGCTCTCACTTAGGTTTATGGAGGGCAAGGTAGGGGACTTTCCTTACTACTTATGTCATGCTTTTCTACTAAACTATTCTATTTACCATGATTGTTACGCATCCCACCACACATCTAGTGGGAAGAAAAGGGAGAATAAACTATGAAAGAAATATATAATTAAAATTAAAAGGTTATATCATATAGTAATATTTTTTTACTATTTCCCATTTCCCTTTAACATATTTCAAAGAACTAATTAAAAATAACTTATAATGTAGAGTGGTGGTTGTGTATGTGGTATAATAAAATTTTCAAGGTTTCAGGTATTTTGTTTTCATGTATTCTAATTTGAATATAGTTTTAATTAAGAAGAGACAAATACATATAAACTAATATGGATGTGTGTTTACAATTTTTAACTATGTACCTTAAGACTTTTCATAGATCTTATCAAATGGGTATACATGTATTTCAAGAATAATACAAAATGTCTGAAAAGAAGGCTACATGTAACAAAACTAGATTAGTAGGTTCAATTTAAATCAAATGTCAATCAGTTTCCTTCCCAATTATTTTTTTTATAAGTATATTATTCACGCGATCCTTTACCAAACATGCTGAATCAATATATTGGCCATTAAAACTTACTCAAATCATCATCATTCTGCATTTCAAATAATTAGCAATTAAGAATATGTTCTACTCTTTTTAGAAAAAAAAATAATAAATAAGGCATGACAAGGATTTTTAGTTAAGATTATAAATAAAACATGAAAACTTAATAATTTCAACTTCAAGAGAGAAGAAATTATTAGAGATTAGTAACGAACTAACTAGTGAGAAAAGCTTGGTATTATTATTATACTAGGTCTAAATAAATTAATAAAAAATAGGGTTAATGATGGCTCTAGATAATTATCCTTTTAGTATATGATGATGATTTTATACTAATCATTGCTCATATTATAACTATACATACCTTATTTTTTTAACATATAGTAAACAGATGACAGTAGAGAGGACGTGTGGGCGGTAGAGAGAGAGAGAACAGAGAGAGGAGAGAAGAGAGAGAGAGAGAGGAGAGAGAGAGTGAAGAGAGAAGGAAGAAGAGAGAGAAAGAGAGAGAGAGAGGAGGGAGGAGGAGAGAGAAGAGAGAGAGGGAAATTGATATTGCGTGCTTCTTCAATCACCTTTTATATTAGTCACCTATAACTACACAGTTATTATTACATCTATTTTAATACTCGCCAAATATTTTCGATAGAATGCATGAGCATGATGAGCCCTTTCAATCAATATTAACTGAAAATTAGAACGCAATATGCGTACATTTTGAGAATTGGTCCAATATGTCATTATCAATCATGATCGTAACCAGCACTAATAATTCGTGTCTGATAACACACTGTGTGTGTTGTGAATATAAATATATATATATATATATATATACAATATATTATAACTATTATATTATTTATATTTATATATTATATTATATATTATATATATATATATATATAATTATATATATTATATATAATATATATATATATATATTATATATATATACGAGTAATATATTTTAATTATGACATAACTAAAACATAAGATAATGTTTTTACTTCATTTAAGGCAAAAAAAAACTAGGTCAGTTTCTTAGTGATATTTCTTCTTCCTCTTTTGACTCTAATTAATGGTACTTAATTTTCATTAAGCTTTAAATTATTATTATTATTATTATTATTATTATTATTATTATATATTATTATTATTATTATTATTATTATATATTATATTATTATTATTATTATTATTATTATTATTACTATGGGGTTACAGGACATACTCGTCACCCAAGCGGCCCTTTTCAGTTATTATTATTATTATTATTATTATTATTATTATTATTATTATTATTATTATTATTTATTATTATTATTTTATTATTTTATTATTATTATTATTATTATTTTCTATGGGGTTACAGACAATCGTCCCAGCGGCCTATTCAGTTTTATTATTATTATTATTATTATTATTATTATTATTATTATTATTATTATTATTATTATTATTATTATTATTATTATTATTATTATTATTATTATTATTATTAATATATTATTATTATTATTATTATTGATTATTTAATCATTATTATTATTATTATTATTATTCTATATTATTAATCTATTATTATTTATGATATTTTTTTTTGATTATTATTATTATTATTATTATTAATTATTATTATTATTATTATATATTATATTATTATTATTATTATTTATTATCTATTAATGTTATTATTATAAATATATTTATATAATCAATTTGATATATATTTTATTATTTTATTATCTATTATTATTATTATTATATTATTTTATATATTTTTTATTTTATTAGTATTCATTAATTTTTATTATTTTATTATTTGTATTATTATTATTTTAGTATTATTATTTATTTTATATATTTATTCATATATTTGTTTAAGGTAATCGCTGCAGCTCATGGGAGAGATGACATCTTAACCTCTGCCCTAAAACGACTTGACCCGACAGGACCTATTAATTATCCAGCGGAAAATATGCTAGATGTTTTTGCTGATCAGGTGACGATATTCTCGCAATTTTATTCTTCTTACGATGAACCCTGATTAAATTACTCAAACTACCTGAGTTGTTTGAATATAATTAGATGAGCATCGGACCATTTCAACTTGAAATGGTCCGATGCTCAGAGTGACAGGGTTTTCTGTAACGAGTTTGAAAGGAATATGTTATGTATAAGAGAAAGAATGTTTAATCATATGTGTTTGCATTGTTTTTAGAAACAATAATAATGAGACACGTATAAACCTTCTTGAAGGTAACAACGAAATTACCAGAAAGCTTCCAGCAACCGACAATTTCTACTACAGTGTCAGTTCAAGTATTACGATTTCTTCTCCGCGAACTGTTAATGCACATCGCATATCGCAAACTATGGACCCAAAGAGTCGAAAATCACTTTTTAATCCATTTGGCATTAGGCAAAGTTAAAATGTAGTAGCTATTTGTGTTGCAGTAGCATCAGTAGTAGCAATTATTAGTGTTGTTGCAGTAATATCAGAAGTAGTAAAAAAAAATATAATATACTAATCATAATAATAATAAAATAAATATAATAATATAATAATACTAATAATAAATATTATAAATAATTATTAATAATATATAATAATATTCTAAAAGTACAATACTGTATTTTCTCACTTAGCAGCCAGTGAAGACATGGTAGAAGATGCATTTACAATGAATCAATATCAATTATTAATAAAAGCAACGGAGGCGTTAAGCAAAAAGGCAATAATTAATAAATAATTAAAATAATAATAAATATAATTAATACTAAATAAATAATAATTATTAATAATAATCTAATTATAATAATCAATAATAATAATAATAATAATAAATGAGTACATATAGTTTAATAATGATGGATCACGGAAGAGCAATTTTGTTCCATAAATAAACGAAAAAAAATATTAAAGATTTAATCTCCAAATGCGAAATTATTGTCCTTTGACCTATAAATACGTTTTTTAGCGATTTCGTTAATTTTTATTTCATAACTTACGTAAAAGTAAATTGAGCGAGGAACGGCAAAACCCGGATCTAGATAAAAGAAAAGAAAAAGAAAAAAAAAAAAAAAACACCCGTCACCTTCCACGTTAGAAAATAAATCTTTAGTTTCGCGCTTCATTAAGCAACATGTGTAATGCTTTTACGTCTATTTCGTCTTTATATTTTCGATAGGGTAAAAATACAGCGATGTTAAGGTCGAACCAAATAAAATACTCCATATGATATATATATATTATATATTTATTATACTATATATATATATACGGGGCCGCGAATATATAATATATCACTATATATATATATATATATTATAAATATCATATATATATATTATAGCTAGTATACTATATTATATAATATACTTAGCTAATCTTGTTAGTATACGTGTGTGTGTGTGTTGAGGAGAGAGAGAGTGTGTTGTGTATGTCGTGGCTGTTGTGTGTTGCGTTTGTGTGTGTTATGTGTGTGTGTGTGTGTTGTGGTCGTGTGCTGGTGTGTGGTGTGGGTGTGCTGTGTGTGCTGTGATGTTGCGTGTGTCTGTGTGCCTAGTCCAGTCTTTGAAAGCACGTTTAACATTACGTTATGAATATTGTTTATCTTAAAGACATAACATACATAGTCTTTTGTAATTGTATATATAAGATAATAAAAAATACTACCTATAATTAGAGAACGGTATTTCCGATTCCCCCAATTTTCACTCTCTCCCTTCCTACTCCCTCCACGACTCTACCCCCATTCTCGAGATCAAGGAAAAGAATATTTTTAAAATATTTTTTTTTTTTACTCGAAAAAATAAACTTTTTTATTATTTTATTAATAGTACTAAAAAAAGAGTAGAATCAGTCTTCATTTTGTTTGCTTCTGTTCACGGGGATTTATTTATTTTCTCTTTTATTTCGCTCGTTCTTATTATTTATTTTTATTAAAGTTATTTTTTTTATTTATTTCTTATTTTCATCTTTATTTTTGTTACCCTTATAAAACGTAATTGAAACATATTTTAATTGGAGAGGGCAACCTCATCAATTAAGAATTGAAGCCAAACTAGTGTTTTTAGTAATTGATCTTCGTGTGTGTATATATATATATATATATATACTAGTATAATATATTATATATACTATAGGCAGTATATATATATAGTACTATTATATAATATATATATATATATATAGTATATATATATATATATATTATACTATATTATATAACTATATATATATATAGTATAGTGATAATGATATACTATATATATAGAGAGAGAGAGAGAGAGAGAGAGTAGTCATGTATTTTTGCAACACTAATTTGTACACATATAATTAAATGTCGCTTTCATCTAAATGTTAATTAAGTTTGTGATCAGTCTTATCATTCTTCACCTAATTACGTGAGAGATGAGAATAAATGATTGACTGATGATGTCATTTACGCAAAAGATCATTTATAGTCTCGTGTTTTTTTTTTTTTTAATTTTAAACAAATGACTCAAAAAAAAACCTCAGCGCAAAACAAGCTCCAAAGATTAAAACATGTTTTAATGTGTTTTATGTAATAAATATTTTTATCTTTTTTACGATCAACGAATCAACATTGGCCAACTTTATTGCTCTGTTACAAAAGCATTTATTTCACACCTCTTTGAGCGAAAACTTTAGCTGAAAGTATGGAGAAAATAGCTCCATCTTTTCGGAAATATATTTGCGTACAATGGATTCAGGCATCTCACAAATTCAGACACTCTAGATCGAACGTGTTTGAAGAAGCAAAGAGCATCTTCCTAACAACAAAACCTATATTTCCATCACGCTCTTTCGGTTAATCTCTTCACATCTTTACAAATTTTCCTGTTACAATTGCTATTAATTCAAGTTTTATTTGAAAAAGCTCTAATTCTACTTTATTACACATACACACATTTACACCTGTCCCCCCCCCCCCACACATATACTATATATATATATATTATACTATATATATTCATATAAATATATATATATACTAATATATTATTTATATGCTACTACTATATATATATTACTATATATATATATATATGTATAGCGTAGTATCATATATATACTATCATATATATTATACTACTACTACTATATATATATATCCTAGTATTATATATATATATATAATATATCACTATGTATACTTATTACCTATACTATATACTAATATATACTTATATATTATAGTTATACTATGATATTATATATAGTATATATCATATAGTATATTATATTATTATACTATGTTATAAAAAATATATATCATATATTTATATATATACTATAGCTATATAATATATATATCATTGGTACTATATATCTATATATACGTAATATACCTATACTATTTATATAGTATAGTATATACTATATTATAATAATATATATATATTACTATATATACTATATTTATATAAATATATATATAAGTCACTATATATATATGATATAGATATTATATATATATATGTATATATATATATTATATATATATATATATATATATTCATATATTTAATATATATACTATATATTATATATATAATATACTATATATATATACTATATATAATAATATATAGTATTATATAATATTATTAACTATCTAGTAATATATATATATATATATATATATATCCTATAATGACTGAAACCGCTATTAATAGAAATAAAATCTGCATTCTAATAATCCTCCTCTGTACCATTAAAACTTAAGCTCTCTATAAAACAAACATTCAATCATAAAACAACAAACACTCACAAGTTGAATGAATACATTCAGGAGATATTACAAATGCCGTTTACAATATAAAATAAAAATTGCAATTGGTAACAAGTGTCTGTTATATATATCTATGAAAATGTATATAAAAAAAGAAAATTTTCTTGTTTAATAGTAAACTGCATGCAATTTAGTTATTAGATTTATTGGGCGATGAGGTTTGAGTAAGGCGTTGCTTACGCAGGAGCAGCTACTGTTAAATTAGTGTTAGGTGAAATAAGAAATTTATATCAGATTATTTAAGTTCTTTTGTGAAGGCTCCCATCAGGCTAAAGATCACTATGGGAAATCCAAATTCAGAAACGAAATGTGTAGTTTCTAAATCTTATCCGAAATTTCCTTAGAGATCACGACACAGTCACTGTACCAAACCTGAAGCTTCCAAAAACATTTGTGCACCTGACCTTTATGACAATTAAAAATACATATCGAAATCAATCATTGAAAAAATGTGATGTTTTAATTTATCCGAATTTTAGAACACGACCAAGTACTGTAAAACTTATTCAAAAACATTTGTGATCCTGACCTTATTATTTAAAAATACCTAAATTTCTATCATTATTTAGAGGCTAGTTATTATGAGTATATATAAAAGTAATTAGTAAAACAAATTATATTTTAGGTTCCTGATTCCCAATTAATATCTTAGTTATATTAACTAACAGTCATTAACAATTGTTATATTAATTTTGTGATATTATTAATAAAATTTATATGACCTAACCCTAGAGGCTATACAATATGAGTAAGATTTTTACTGTTCTGATTAGTCTGTGATTAGTTATATATATTATTGGATCTTTTAAAATAGACTTTCTGTATTTATATATCATAGTTTACTTTTAATAATTAGTATATATTACTCTTTAATATTTAGTGATAATTTAAATATAAATTAGGTCAGGAATGCTAGAGCTTATAGTCTACGACATATTACTTATATATTAATATTTCCCTGGTACTATATATAAAAAGCTAAAAAATTGAGTTTAAAAGTTGTCAGCTATTAGATTGTAATCAGATAATATGGAAATATTAGTTATCTTTTTATTTAGGGGTCTTATTAGTGTATATTTTAAATACTAGATGATTGGTTAATAATAAATAATAGGTATAAGTGCATAGATAAGTACTAATAATATTTTAAAGTTATTGTTAATATGCTTCAGTGTTAGCATTAATTCTCATGTTTAGGTACCTGTATAAGAGTAGTGATTATAATATATGTGAATAGATTGCCCTCTGTTATAGATTTAGAAATGCAGAAGATATGTGTTATATTATAAGGAAGGAGTGATTGCTAAATAGAACTAGAGTGAAATAATGTGAATGGTATTATTGAGAATAAGAAGAATGAGATATAATCTCTCGAGGTGAGAAAGGGGAAGTGTTAGGAAAAAAGTTAGTATAGATGTTGAAGCCAGGAGAGGGTAAGTATACGGGTAATATATATAGGTAGGTAGACAGGTATAGTTGTATATGCACCTTTAAGGCAGGAATAATGAGATGAGTGAGAATATAAAGGTATAAAGTATTTAAGGGCTATAATAGGAGTCTGCAGATGAATATAGAGTTGAAGAAACTAGAAATAATGATTTAAAGATGAGGATTCTATCTCGTGAGTAAAAGTCAGTCAGCCTTTTGTCATGCTATTATAAGTATACAGGTTATATCGACTGTCTTCCAGATGGGGAGGGATCTAAGAGAGTTAGCCCAATATTGATATATTATCAATGGTGGAGTTATTATACTGAGGGAAGACGTAGAAATATCATAATTGTGAGACTCTATTGAATACGATACCTATAGATATTAGGAACTTTTCAATACATATAAGAATATAATAATAGAAACGATGAGAGTCAGTGTTATCCAGGTGCTCAAGAAGTATAGATTAGATATCGATGGATAGGATATAGTAAGAGTATTGTAATTCTACAAATGTGTTGATTCAGATAGGTGATTATGTGTGAGCATGTGAGCGTTAACAAATGATATATTAGGGCCATAGTATAGTGTCTAGACAAGAATTGGAATAGCAGTTATTAATGGAATTGAGTACTCAGAAGATGAAAGAGGTCATAGGGAAGAAGGTTGCATTGATTTTTCTGGATTTTATATTAACCTAGAGTTAGGGCAGGTCTCAGGAATGGGGGAGTAAGGCTTTAGGTGTATATATATGATAAAAGGTTAAAATTTTATGATTTTTCAGATTAAATATTATTTAAGGTTTTTGATTTGTGGAGAGAATTTCTGGATATAATAGATTCTTATTTGCTAAGCAGATAGGAGTTCACTTGTAAGTATCGTAAGTGTAGTTATAGCTTTTTATCAATGTAACCAGTTGTGAATGAACTATGTATTTTAGCATATAAAATAAACTAGTAAAAGTTGGTGAGGGGTCTTAAATACTGATACAATATATATATAATAAAGTCAATCAATATTGCTAACTAGGTAAATAAAGAAATAAAAGGGTGAATATAAATAATATATAACTATAATGTTATAGTTATCTTGGTGAGGCTTGTGCAATCAAATGGGTAATCATTTTTGTTTATATAGTTCAACAATAACATAAAGGCAAAAAAATTATAAAACTGCATGTTATTGTTAATAGAAACACCTACAAAGTTTCAGTAATTATCGAGTAACGGTATAATATTACGAGTTCAAAGCCTTTCTAAAGAAATTAGAATATAATAATATAAAATCTACTTTTTCTAATAAATTGTTGAAAAAATTTAACAGCATAATTATCAAAATTCAATGAGAATTTTTCCCTGCTATCTTGTAAGATATCTTACAAGTATTTTAATTCCTAAGGAGCTAAGACGACTGGTAGCGAAAGGGAGTATTCAAATATAGAAGTATTACTGCTTTTTGATTCTATTCGGACGATATGCTGTAAGTCTAATGCTATTATAATAGGTCTGTGTATTTATAAATACTGATCGCTGTGACAAATACGACAAATCAAGCGAGGAGGATTAATACACATTAACCTTATGAGGAATATTTCTACATTTTTTATGATTATAGGCTATATTAACATATATGTACACACCCGAACAACGATTATCGCAAAGGTAAAAGAAAAGTGTGGTTATTATATGGATGATTGCCAGATGTTAGGCAAGGTAGTCATTTATTCATACTCTACAAAGAATAGGGCTGCATCTTGCTTACTCCCTGACAAAGTGGCGATAGTTCTATAGTCTGATGAACTCTTAGTATGTATGGGAGATATTTTATAAAATATCAATCAGTATTAAATAAAAGATAAGAGTTGACGGATACAAAATGAAACTTAAAATCATTAAAAAAGCATAATGAAGTTGAAAAGTCACTTTGTACAACAAAAAAAAACCTTTACATGTTATAAGAGGGTTAATATTGATATGCCAGAAATTCTAAAGCCCAGTATAAGATCGCTCTCTACATAAACCAATTCATATAGAATAAGTGAGGGCATTATTTATAAGACTACTACCTTGGCACTCAGAGGTTCAGGAATTAGATGCTGAAATTGTGAAAGGAATAATTGAACAGCATGCCACAGTTAATGAAGAAAAAATAAGTATATATATCATAATTAGAGGGTGTATATTTATAATTATCCTGTACATTTCATTATGGGATATTATCTATTGTCTATATATGTAACCGTAGTTAGTTCTATAGTGAATTCTAATAAATAAGATATTACTAAAGATAACTTTTTGATAACTCCAGATGGCCCCAGACCCACAAGATACGATGCACTATAAGACTTAATATATAATAATAATGATATAGAAATGATTATGAAAGAACGGATGGAGTTGAGGAGAATTTAAGGATTAGTGACCATAATATATTAGAATATTAGTAAATATGATAATAGTGATTAATCTTGGGCCTCAAATTGGCAATGTTAATATAAAAGGATAAAAGTAATTACATATATTATTTTACTACGATAATTTAGTACGACCGTATATAATCAAATTCGAGAACATGCTTAAGTTAATTAAACTGATGAGGATATAAATAGATAGTTATAATAAGAACCTCATAAATACCAGACCATGAGTGTTGGTAAACATTATATATATAAATAAACATAATTTTTAAATGATATATATTCAGTGAAGTATTATTTATAAATAATGATAATTATAACCCATTAGTAGTAGTGGCTCGAAGTGAAGAAAATACTCTGAGTATTTGGAATAGAGAAGAAGATTTGAGAGTAATAAAATATAATTAGAATAATGCAAATATGTTTATATAATTAATATATTCCATGAGATTATGTTATTAAATATTAATATTAAGTCCGGAGATAGATATTTAATAATCACAGAGTATTAGACAGTCAAACTGTATTACAAACAATATTAGTAGATCAACATTAATCAGGGTAATTGCTTCCCCTAAAATGTACCTCCATGTGCAACTTTCATCTTTGTCCATATCTTATATACAGCAATGTAAACATTATTATTTTTAGGTGAGGGTAAGAGTTTGATAAAAGTTTTATTAAAGTTCGAAATGTCTCATATAATATGTCTATTCTAAGATAAAAGCTTTATAAATATATAAGGAGCCTCAGATAGTACGAATGTGCGCTTACACCAAATTTTAGAAAGTGCCTAAGATCGTATTTATATAAGTTAGATTGAAGTTCAATAGACACAAGTAACGAGAGTATGAGAGGTATTCTATTAGCTCCTTTTTATTCAATTGTCATATAATCTTTTTTCATATCAGTTTGTTTATACATAGAGACTTGTTTTAAAGATAAAATGGGACTATATATGTTCGCCTAATAGTAGTAGTAAGTAGTTCTATTGATACTCGCATGTAATACAAATCAAAGTTAGTTATAACATTTGACATAATTTTGATATATATATTGTATATGTAAAGTATATTTTATAAACGATGTGTCTAAGTATAATAGATGTTACTTTATGATATCCAATACTAAATGCGTTGCCCATGAATAGGTACTCACTCTATAAAGGACACAGAATTTAGAAAAGAATAGAGGGAATATGTATTAAAGCATTAGTCAAAAGGCATGATTGCTCGCCTATTTTTAAGCGTTCTCATTTACATTGGTGTATTATGAGGCAACTAACTGCCTTATGTTACGAATTATATTAGGTATCCAAATATGTGACTGAGATAAAATAACTAGTCATATTGATTGTTGTCCTAATTTTTATTAATAAATATATTATTGGTTAGTAAGGAAGATTTGGGATAATTAATTAGGGCCAAGTGTTATAAGTGCTTAACTTATCTTGTTTTGTGTAAAAGATTTTGAGTGTGATTATATGTAGTACTGTATTGAAGTCGTTATTATACGTAAATATTTATGTAACTTAAGTTATATATGCACGTCTGAATGTGACTCCCAGCAACTGGTTCAAAGGAGAAATAATCATTAGTGTCACGATCAAACCTATTTGTTCTATAGAATCTATATATTAGAATTAACCTATTATCCTAGACTAAGTGCAATTATGACCTCAGAGTAGATAATCAGTATTAGATTAATTGTATATATATTAGTCCTTTAGTAAAGCTTTGTGTGAGTATAAGGTTCCCCACATAAGGCTGAGTGAGAAATAATCAGGATATTGGCAATATTGACTGTGTATATAGGTAGGAGTTTGATACTAAGGTATTTGATAGTAAAGAGTGATTTGTGATAAATTTATGAGAAAACAGTGTGTACATAACTATAATGTGAGGAATAAATCTCATTAGTATAAATAGTTGATAGATATTTGAGGCTGTCCCTCAGGGTTCGGCTAGAGTGGGACGTCTGATACCAGTCTCTCTAATGAGCTAAATATAGAATCTGAGTGGATTCCACGATGCTCCCCATGAGAGTGGCAACCTTTTATGCTTATATGTTTTTATATGTGTTGTACAGTCCGGCCTTATAGTGTACTCAGAGATAGTGGCCAATAAGTCACAAAAATAGAGAATATATAAGTTGAGTAGGAATTAATAATTAATATGGATATAATGCTAAAATTATTATCATGAGTTTATTAAACATTACTAAGGTTCGTTGTGCCGTGCGTGACACTATAAGTGGGGATAGATAGCGAGATTTTAATAGAGTCACACAAATAGTGTGATAGGGTGGAATTCGCGTTCACCATAGCATGTTCACTCTGAGAGTGAGATATTTTTAACACTTAAAATTGAGCTATGACGATGGAGTTGGGCTCGCGCACGATACTGACTTACCTAGAAGTGAAAGAAGATGGCTCTAGGCGAGCGTGTATAGATTTATTTAAGTCTCTCTCATAAAGTGTTAAATCTCGTAAGGCAGATTAGAGTAGATTTCTCAGAAGTATTGGTAAGCATATGTATGATAATCAGTGTCTTATTTAACTGCCTGGCGACCTCAGCTATTATCTGCTATTGTATATGTGGTTATGAACAGTGGAGATGTCAGTAAGTTATAATATATGTGTTATAATACTTTATAATAGCTATGTAGGCCAGTAATATTATGCATAGTTAATTAGTTGTCAACATAGCAGTGGCTCGATGTGCGCCCTCAACTTATTTGTTATAATGGGACAAAAACAATAGCTGAGTGAGACTCACATGTTGCTCAGACACAATTGATTGGAGAGCAACTGAAAACAGTTTTATGTCTGACTGAGGCCAGCTATACCAAGGAATTATGGTGTGGATCAAACATGAGCGTCTCTAAGTGTCACAGCATGATGAGTCGACACAGGACATATATAGGAGACGACAGTGATGAAAGATCAATGTATTTTCCTGTAGTAATGGTCTTTACTAACGAGAGGGCGGCACAATTGGATACAAGTTTCCTACCAAATAATAATTGTTAACATAAACATCATATTTTAGAATAACATAGAGTGCTCAAGTGTCATAGTGATCGAAGTACATGAGAAGATGCGAGCTCACACAGGGAGGTGAATCATACTCAGAAAAAAATCTTAAGATAGAGTGAAAGCGCCATCCTCACATATATTGATATTGACTAAGCATAGGAATTCAGTATATATAGGTAGTTTTGATTTGTTTTAAGATCATGCAGAATAGGGTATGTTGTCTTGGATGTGTGACTTCTGATTGGTCAAAACACATTTTATAGATTTATCAGGTATTAGTATTCTGTTTATTAGTGTGAGATAAGTTGTTGCTAGTGTGTGTTTCTTCATCCTATATATTTCAGTAATGAACATAAGCCAAAGCATTAGGTACTAGTATTTTTAGTATTATAAGCAGTAATTGTTATGAATTGGTATAGTGGTGAAGCCTCACAATTATTTTGAAAAGTCATATTAAAGATATAATTTGTATAATAATGTATGTTTTAAAAAAAAGCAGGCTATATCAATATAGTTACATAATAGTATGTTACACGAATTACAGATGTTTATGCTCAAATAAGATATGAGGTAGAGGATTTGCTCACCTGGTGAAAAGAACACGAAATTGAACAGAGACTCCTTAGGAGATTCAGATTTCATGTCAGATTTAGATTTGAATTTCCATTAAGAAAGTTGGTGTCACATGGGGCACAATGTTTTCTCGCTGATAGTCTCCATGTGATGAGTGGCTCTATTATTAATGTTTCCTCCCGCTATATTCCATAAAAGCTAGATTAAATAGTCTAAAAGATTAGCATAAATAGAAATATTAGTGCACTAATAAGAGAATATTCTATAGAATTACAAATTTGAATTGAATGAAATTAATTATAGGATGGGCCCTTTTCAAGTGACTTCGCTAAATTATAGGTACTCATCCTAGCTATTTCCACTGTGATATATATAGATAAGATCTGTTAAGTTTACATAGATTTTTCTCTGTGGAATACAAAAAAACATTAGAATACACTGAACATATAGAGAGAGGGCGTGAAGTAGAACCCAGAAGCGCTATATAGAACACCATGGAGTTAACAAAAATAATTAGAAGATAAGATAATAGCAGATAAGAGATTAGACATGTTTTAAGACAATATGAAAGTTCAGATATGAAGGTAGATTATGAGTAAAATGATAGTGAAATAGAGTTTGAAGGTTTTGAGGATGAAGTATGATGCTTTATTATAGCTGATGTTTATACACTTCACAGACCAGGAGTTGAGCTCAAGCAATCAGAGGAATTAATGATGGTATTATTCATTTATCACTGCTTGAGAATTAATTTTTTTGAGATAGAATGGTACGAATATATCCCTGACTTTGTAACATCTCTTTTACATAAACTAAACGTCAAAAAGAAGCAATTTTTCTTCACCGAAGCTTAACTGGCACTTATAATTATACAGATAATCTATATATATATTAAGGACAACAAATATATGTAAACAAATTTTTTTATACAGTCATCTCAACTAGGAATCGCAAAAAGAAGAAACTATTAGTTTATTGGATTTGATATACAGATTACCTGTTAGAGAAATATAATAACAGATTATTATATAATAGTATATAACAGTAAATAAGATGCTTATTACTTTCTCGTTATAACCGATAATGATTATATATTGATATAACATGGAGTTTGTTTAAGAGCAAACAAATATATTATATAATTAGTAGTAGGATGCACTCGTCACTCATAAAGTAAGACGAACTTATAAGGCGCCAAATTCAAGATTGAATAAAAGTTATATATACGTGAAAACTCATAAATTAAACTATAGTATACGATAATGAAACCGTACTCAATAAAGTTTTCTAGGATTAGTGTTAATATATTTATAATGAGCTAATGCTACAACAACGACAGAACAAAACAATACAGAGATATACCTAGGCGTATATTTGAGGATGTTACAAATCTCTCACATCTATTTCATATCCAACTTTATACCTTATCAAAGACTATATGTAGTAGGAATAGTTTTGAAACTTGACCTATTAATACTAAATGTTTTACATTTTGCTGACAATATCTCATAGTAGAACACCTACAAAATATACAGATAGCCAAATCAGAATACCTCACATTATATATCACTAAGCTTGCCTAGCGGTCTTCCATGTAGCAATTTTACTATAAGTATGTGTAGTTATGAAATCATCGACAGTCCAGGGCAGGAAGAAAATAAGAAATTGCACGACAGAGCTCTCCTATGCTGTATGTAGGAGGGGTGGAGTTTCTCGGCACCCACTCACTCTAGCGAGACATTTATAATGATAATAAAAGAAATAAGTAAAAAAAACACCTAAAATATGATAATAAAAAAAAAGATAATCATTTACGCTCAAATTTTAGATCAGCCACAGGTAGTAACAGTTGATGATTTAGATCAATCTTACTATAACATTTAGAAGTGTTATAAAAGTCTTTGTTATAAGTCAATGTATACTAAAATGAAAAATTATGGTCATACAAAAATTGTTCCGCAATGTTCTAAGAGACTAGTAGTTCGCTTAAAAAAAAATAGTGAGATATTGTTGTTCAACTTCATTATATAAGAGATGGTATAAACTCATGTGGACCTCAGATTTAAATCTGCTCATATTAATTTTTCTTTGTGAAGAAGTGCGTTAGGTGTTGCAACCTCTTCGGAAGATTGTGTTATGCTTTTAATACATGTGTCCAAAGTTATTTTCTGAGTGCCAACAACAAGATGATTGTGAGGCTCTCAAATATCACGTAGGCATTAGACTCTCCCGCACTCTAGACAACACCCACTCATGCTAAAAAATTTGTGGAGAGCGTGTGTTGCTCGTAGAACGAAAAGTTGTCTTTGCACAGTCATCAAAATGTATAAGATCAGTGTATATTCGAAAGAGAACTAGATAAAAAAAAACAAAAAAGATGGTTACTAGTAAAATGCTGCTTTCATTTAAAAAAAACAAAAAAAAAAAATTAAAAACCTAAAATAAGATAAAGAACCAAAAAAAGGGTCTCCATGACCAACAGGCTCCACGTGCCGGTACCTAAGTATCACTAATGTGAGGATATCTACGCTAAAGGATAAAATAATGTGATTTTTTTTTAAGTTGAGAAACAAGTTTTTTTAAAAAAAACGAATCAAAAAAGAGATGATCAATAAATATTGTTTAGTAAGCTCGCGAGTGAGAGGTTTCGAATACGGAACTACCTCTCATTGTATTTAATATTCTTATTTTCACATAATATATTATTAAGAACATTATTTATCTATAGCATCTAATTACGAAAATGATTATTCAAAAAGTAACTATTATAACGTTAAACCTTAATAATTATAAAATAGAACTTAATACAAGTAAATGTTCGAAGCCTCTCTAGAGGCCCACATATTAAGCATCATTGACTGATGATCCATAACCATAGTTTTAAAGTGTTAGCACGTTCACATTTAAGAGAGAGCAACCTGATGTCTGCCATTGTTACTAACACAAATTATAGAGGCTTTTCGAACAGTCAGCATTTTCAAGTTGAACTCGCTTTTTGGTTTGAACTTTGTTTCAAACCAAATTGTATAGTTGAATTCCAAATACTAGTGGGTTGCCTTTGAAAGGGCCAATTTTACCATGCTCGATTTCAAATAATGTTCTCACTAGTAGTATACGGCCCCCAGGACGAAATCTATTTGTCGGGTTGGAACTATGTGGACTTAGATAATTTTGATTTATATGAGATATTGTTATATAATTTCGTGCCGAAAAATTACTAGATACTTGAATACGTAATATAACTATTATTATAATTGTTAATCCTATACTCAGTTAGAGTGCAGTGATCTCCTAAAGATTCTGGCATCGATGCGAGGTCCTTTGTTCATGGAGAACTTCTTTTTTTGTTTTTTATTATTTATGTTATTTTCTATTTTTATATATTGTTTTCTTTATAATTATTTTTATAGTGTCTATATATATAAAACATGTTGCTAATTTTATTAAATTCAATATTTTCATATTTATTAATTATATTATTTATAAAAAGAAAAATTTAGAAAAAGTTAAGGATTGAAGTTCTACCTATTGTACTACTTGCTAACTAGGTTTATTTATCACTAAATTCTTTTGTCTGCTATGAAGTGAAAAGAAACATTTCAGTGGCACATAGCCGTTCTTTCACAACTAATGGACACAGATTTTGGCTACTCTTAACTCTAGGTGCCTCTTTTTATTAGCCATTGTGCGACATACCATGGTCATTTATAATTTCTTTTTCAGGATATCCTTGCTATGAAACGTTCTGTCGGGGATATTTATAAAATTGTGTATGAACTTGTAAATTTTTCTGTTAACTCCATATTCATTTAAATAAGCTCCTATATGGTTAGAGTAGCCAAACTTCCTGTCTCATAAATACCTTCTGTATATTTAATTCTCTTTATTAATAGAACGATGAACGATTATATTAGAGCTCTTTCAAAATAAAAATTCTTTTTAATTATGACTATTTCATGGACTCTTATAGTAGATTAATGCTACATTTGAACTAATCTGATAATATTCTAGATGGTGGGGTTGTCCCTACGCACGAATTGTCAGCAAGATTGTCAAAACACTCCTCCGGTAGCTCAATCTAGTTATATACACCGTTCCACTTTACTTATTTTTCTTTTGATGTTCAAGGTAGATTGTGGGAGGATTGGCTTTGTAAACAGAATACGCCTGGCATTTTACAGTTAGGGCTATCACGAAACAAGCCCATCCATATGAATTACTAAAGGATAAATAGCTTTATGCTATATATTTACTGTCTTCCTCTGCGATGCTCCACTTTTTCATCACACTTGATATGACCTTAATTAGTGTTGCTACTCTCAGTGTGATACTCCGTAGCAAATCAGCTCGAGGAATGACTTTTATTGTAGATTTACTATCTTTAACTGATATTCAAATCATCTCTGAAAGATCTTCTACCTGACAAGAAGATGACCATTATATCTTATGTAATAACAACGAAATTATATGGTAGTTATTCTCAAATGCATAGGTTCCATTCAAGAAGTATTAAACTGTCGAGAAATTTAATAATTTTAATGTATGTCGCATGAGCAGTTTGTAACGTAATAGTCCTACCTATATTGTGAAAGGGTTACTAGGGGAATGGATGGATATAATTTGTTTCTGTTTCATCTTCACTTCAATTTTCCATCATTGATTTCTCCTCACTTCATATTTTCCTAATGATTAATCCTAAAATAAAAACCTTCTTGCGCGGTTAGAATATTAAGAGATGATCTAAAGATCTAACAAATCTCTCGGCTCATATAAATTAGTATTCTTCACTCACACAGAACTCTTGCAAACTTCTATTTTCCTATTAAACTATATAGTATCGATTATACCTTATATTTCTTTAATCCATTCTTTCAATTCATTTATGAACTTACATATTCTCTAAAGTAACTCTTTTCTATTTTCTTTATCTATCTTTAAATTTTTGGTAACTTGGGAGCTCTTTCAATATCACCACTCGGCCCCTGATTTTTTGTACTTTCGTGGATGGACTATAATTTGGTTTCTCGTCACTATCATCATCAACTGACCTTGTTCTTCTTTTCTTTCCTTTTCATTTCTGTTTTTTCATTCTTCGAAATCTATTAACATTTCAGGCAAAGGATCAGTAACCATCTAAAAATTCAGGAAGCAGAAATTTTCTTGACTGGTGTTTCTTTCTTTTTATTCCTTTCAATTTTAAATCCTTTCTATACTTCTTTCTCAGGTTGAAATTTCTATATCTCATTAAAATAACTCTCTGAAATATTCTTGACATTTTAAATGGCTCTTTTTACCATATTAAATTCTTTATTATTACTTTCAAATATATATACTTACTATATTATGATATATATAATAATTAATAATTTTGACTATATTTATTCTGAAAAAAGGAAAGAAAAATAATAGAGCATAATAAATCTTATAAAATATAAATTTCAATTACAATATGTTTGTATATATATTGCTGAAAAATTTTAAAATTTATTTCTATCAATATATATTCTAGCAATTATTTAGTGGGAGGTAAGTTCTTAGATTAATCCTGGACTTTAATACTTACTGTACACTGATATTTACTTATGGTTCATATGTGTAGACATGCCCAATCAATAGATTTCTCTGTCCTTTCCTAAAATTATGGTGATGTGACATGCTAGCATTTTATTGTTACCACCAAATTGGTATATTATCAATGGCCTCTAAGCAGAAATAAATTTTTCAGTGTCCTCCAATAAATTGGTGGGTACATTGGAACTTACGTCATTTTTAGTTCAGATATACCATAATAATTTGAGGAACATAAGTATACCCCCATACTGAATATATATACTCAAATACTTAATAATAATCCCTATACTGCATTATATGTACCCAGTCATGACTTTGATTTGCAAGTGAGTGAGTGTAACTAAAACTGATTAATTATTACATAAAATACTTCTAATACACTGCAGATAATTTATATTATAATAAAAAATAAAAAGTTCGTGGTCCCCACGTTTGAAAGTTTATATATGGAGGTTCAACTACCTCACGTGGCAGGTACTAAGATGATTAAACAGTATAGGTTCCAGATTCAACCTACCTTCAATATGGTGGTCCGCTTCACCACTCCACGGTCAGGCTGAAAGTGTATTTATTCATATTGTAAAACTTTCATATAAAACTTTTTAGTTGTTGATTTAAATTAATGTTTTAATTATATTATTATATGTGAAAGATTTTAACAAAAATATGATTTTAAATGTTTATTTGATGTTCTTTTGATGGATAACAAAAGAAAAAAAAAAAATCCAAGAGATAAGATGCTAAGTAGGTTAGTACAGAGGAATACGGGAGACAGACTTTATGCCTAAGGGTTCCGCGATGTGCTACTACTCCTGCCCCCGACGGCAATTTTAATAAAAATCACAGTATAGATTATAGTAACTTTTAAAAAATATTATAATATATTTGATATATATATATAATGAAATAACTATTGGTAATAAAATAACATAATAAATATTATGTACGATTTATAATTATTATAGAATATAATAAAAAGTTATTAATAGATATACCTTGAAGGCTCAATGATTTGAGTTGATATGAAAGATATATCTACTATCTACATTGACATTGCAATTCATCAGCATTATTGGTTATTTTCCTGCCATCAGAGAGTTAAATATGAGAATATCTCTACTTGATAACAATATAAAAGCTCCCATCTAGTCAGAGTTAATAATAATAATATATAAAAATATGTAATTATTATAAAGTATATATAGATTAATAATAAATAATAATTAATATCAAACCATATTCCTAATTTATGTTAAATAAAGTTCTTAGTTCAAGGGTCTTAAAAACGGACGTATTTGATTTCTTTCACATTAAAAATATTGAACCGTAATTTTCAAGTATATTATTCCATTTTATTATGTTCATGTGTGGTCCTTAAACGAGCATTTATCAGTGAAGGAGGTTGCCACCATACTAGATCATTTATTAATTATAACTATATTCTGACATTGAGGCATTTAACAATTTAATTACTTAGGAAATAAATTTTATGAGATCAAGAATAGAATTGAAGTTCTTTAGATAACAAAACCTGACTCTTTGTTTTAAAAAGTTTTATTTAAAATTAAAAAAAAAGATTATGAAACAATTAATAAAAGAGCAAAAATACCTTTACTGTTCTGTGTTATATGTGCTTTGAATAAAATAGTTATTGGCCTACAGGAAAAACCATAATACCGGGTTTTACGTTGTATCACATGACTCACGCTAATCATTTTCAGAGTGGTCTATGCATTATCAGCACAATCGATAGTATGCTACCTCTACAGAATCTCATCCCATAACCTGAACCCAGGAGGACCTAAAGACTGATTGAAACTTAACCTGTATGGATCGTCGATACCGTAGGCCTAAACCTAACCTAGATGGCTCTACATTGGTTTGTACTAGCCTCGAAACTACAAATATGGTCGTTTTTGTACAATCCACAATATAATAGCATCACTCATATAGGCTTGTTTACAATTATTGTATTAGTAACTAACATATATCCTACTCTCAATTTGGCTTAGTCTAAATATACTTTATAATATAGATATTATAAATATATAGTTTACCCATAAAATACTCACATATATATAAGACTGCATGCATGATCATAATAACTAAGTTATTAATGGTCATCACTATGGCCATATCCAATGAATTCAAGTAACTATTGCTGCTATAACTAATAAAATAACCGCCTATTTGTTATTAGTTCAAATAATATTTATATTAAATAGTATAATACCTATCAAAATCTCCAGTGATTATCCATATTAGTAACGAATCTAACCGTATATATTTTATTATAAATATGATTTGCATAAAAATATATTTGCGAGTCACTATCAACAACCTCCTCTGGTACATAGTACATATTATTCCAAAATTAACAACCTCTATAACTACTAAACTCTGGTTAAGTTGTGGACGATAATGAATTTATATCTAAATATAGATGGATGATTTTCTTACTTTATATTTTACTTTATATGATGTCCCTATATACTGTTTTACCTACCTTATATGTTATCACATTGATTCTTACTAATGAAAATAGTATAAATATTTATATTGAATTTCATAATATTTATAGTTTTATTATAATTCATGATAGATAGTAGAGAGATAAGGGACAACTCTCTCCTGGTGTCTAGATCTAATTTGTGGATCACATATCAATCATTCACCTTCTTCTGGCAGTTAATAGATGATTTTCCTTCCTTTTTAAGTTATCATCTTGTTGAACGATCTGACTTCAAATAGCTATTTACTGCTCCCTTTCTTGAAGTCCATTTCTCTTCATAGCGAGTGATTGCTCATTACTCGACATACTAGATATTCCCCTAAGTTTCTATCAGAGCTAAAAATATGTCCATGACAAGTCTCAGCTATAGAACTATCCTGGCCACCCTCCTATTGTACAGGGACAAGATATATATAGCTACCTCATTGTGTTTCATGTATTTATCCTTATAAATTTTATAATGGCTTTATGAATTATATTACATTTTTTTATTTGGATTGCGTGTTTGTTTCAAATATGTTATTACTATTATTACTATGGTCATAAAAATTAAGGTAACTGCTGTATCCTGTGATTTGTCATGTTGGTCAACTTACGAGTCTTATAATAATAATCCAAGACAACGTTATTTTTAAACTTTTTATACATTACGTTACACAAGTTGCTTACTCATGTCAAGTAGCAAAGCAGTAAATTTGGTTCCTGTAAATACAGAAGCAAACCATTAAATATTTGTAGCTAAAAAATAAATATGTTAATTAAATATATTCTACACTCTCGAATTCTGCAACATGTGGCTGTTAGTTCTCTTCCACTAATAGAGTATAATAGCAAGCCCTTTCTATATCGACCTTTGGTATTGATGTTATTACAACCTAGTTACCATTATCTAATCACATTTTTTCAGTGCTATATTTCGCATACTTTTCTTTTATAATTTTCTCTTAATCTTGTTAAAAATAAAACTTAAAATGATACATATAAATTGATTGCTGTACAAAACCTAATAAATTCTTATTCTTCGGTATCCACAGTGAACTCAAAGCCACTTCCCATTCATATAATTCGTAGAAAGTTATAATAACTTTTATTATTGATGTAAATACTACTAGGTGTAAGAAGCTACTTTAATACTATAACTTATTTATACTATTAAAGATATACTATTATTAGCCCTAATACTTATTATATACTTGACCCATATACCCTCAAAGAAGTTTATCTAATATTAAGTATTCCATTTTGAATTACTATTTTAATTGCAATTTCACGTATTTTACACTCTATTTACCTAATATAATACTTCATGATATAGGTGGCCACTTTATAAGTTTATACTATCTGCAAAAATACTTTACAGTATAGAAATCTATGCATCTTCAGAGTTCACCTTAGGGGTCTTTAATAATTATCATATTATATTATATATAATACTAATTATTATTAATATGTAATTATGGAAACAATAGTAGGCCCTACTCAAGCATACTTATAGTTAACCCTTATGTGGAGACAATATCCATCATCATATTCACTAATTCCATCACTTATCTAACTGTACATATATACCTTATGTACATACATAAGTATATACTGATTATCATTTCGCTAAGTACCTACATCTATTTAAATCCAACATATATGTACTACCACTATTTATATATATATATAATAATCCAACCTTATACCACATTTGCAATAACTTTTTCATTCAGCCTTAATTTGTAGGGTAAACCTTAATTCAATAAGCTTATTACTAATAAGTCTATAAAATACAATATATCAAATCATATAGATCTCCTATACCGTCTTATGATGTTACAATGTTTCAGTCTAAGTAATGTATATTTTTCTAACATTTAAATTCTGTAAAAGGTTGTCTGACATGACCTACCCTTTCTGAAACCATATATATATAATATAATGCTGTGAGGGAAGTTATATCTATAATACCTTAGTTTAATACTATTATATACTATAATATATTATATTTTCTTTACTTATATCTAATAATGAATACCTTTCAGTAAACTTATATTCCAAGTAAATCTTTATACATAACCTACAAGAATATATATAGCTGTTAAGCTAGCGCTGGCCTATATATAAATTAGTTATTACAGCCTAAATATAAATTATTTCCTTTAACGTTTTATAGTTTCATTTATTAAAATGCACATACATATTAGTCACTTTAGTAATTATTTTACCATTGATCTAATCTGGTACCTTATACTTTATAATATAATACTCCAAAATGTTATAGATATCGCACTTAATAAATATATCTAAATTTAACATTATATTACCGTTTATTGCATATGTCATACTTAAACTAAACGAAAATCTTTTACCTTGTCAAATATACAACATAAAATTGAATAAGCATGGCACACAAACTACTCTTAACTCCATCATGTACCCTAAAAACTTTTGCAGCGCCTCCTCCTCTCTCTACTTGCGCGCCCACCCCATATCCTGACCTAATATGATCTAATAACGTCTCATCAATATCTGTCTTGTGGTATATTATACAATAGACAGTAAATTACTCTAAAAAAGGAAATCTTACTGCTACTGATTATTATTTTTCCACCATCGTGAATTGTAAGTGAAGCATAGTCATTACTAACTATATTGATAAAGCTAACTTATTAACTATGACACTATTTAAATTATTATACTAAATAATCTCAGTAAACACTGAAGAAAATAAGATGAAAATGATTTGACATACTCATACCATGCCTCTATCAGTGAGATATGTCACTAAATATTCTCTCACTAAATTTTCTAATTACATCTAAAAGTTTTTTATGAGTGCTAGAAAGGCCCAAGTTCCTCTGCTGTGGCGTGAGTAAATCACTTATGCTATTCCAAGACTTTAAAAGATTTCTCATAATTAGCGAGTCTTCTTAACAGACTAGAAATTTACATTTCAGCGGTTCTTATACTATTCCGGTAATATTGCTACTGATTAAATAATTATATAATTTATTACTGTGACCTTGTTTCAATTCTTTGCTATATTCTATATATTATGAACTTATTGATGTTATCTTATCTCATTTTACTAATATTATTTTTACCTATTAAATATTATTTCATAAACACTATTCCCTTATATGTATATTATATATTACAGTGTAACTCATATGATTATATTTATGAATAAAACATTGGGGATTACTATATATTTCATTTAAATATTATTTTCTTCATCTTAATCTCTCTATTCCAACCAATATATAACAGGTATTTCTTCATCGTACCACTACATCCTTAATGTAGGTTTTAATTCTCATTATAAAATACAGATTATATATATATGCTTGATATTATATAATATATATAATACATGAATATTCATTATATAATTAATTATTGTTTATAAAATTTTTATTCCACACATATATTAAAACAGTTTTGGTATCTTTAAAACTCATATTATTATATATATCCCTAAGGTCATATTTATATATACTAATGAGCATGTGAGTTATCATCTGAATATATAAATTTTATTATATTGGTGTTTAAATAATCGCCATTATCATGGAAAAATCTATGATTACTTTTCTATTATTATATAATACTATGCTAAATTATTGGCGCCCAGATATCTACATATTCAATATTGAGAGTTAAATTCTAAAGATAAATCACCAATGTAAACTTACCTTAAAACATGTCCAAATAACATTTAGATTAAGTGCTCTCCTATTCACCCTAGGACACATTTCTGTTAGTTTTTTTATTACGTAATTTTCCTCAGTTAGAACTATGTACGATATAGAGTTTTGTGACATAACACAACTTACTACATTGAATCTTTGGATACATTGATCTCTGCCTGCTAATTCAGTGAAGTTATATTGTGATGTAATCTAATTATTCTTAATTGGCATTTCGAGTGTTTATAGCTTAGCGCCCTTATGTTGACGATTCAGTCTCTACCATGATAAGAAGGTGGGACCAAATTGTACAGATGTGGTTGTATCTCTCGAGATAAATGTATACATAGATTTTATACATATGTTATACATATGTATTTAGTTAGTTTGACATACTGGGCGAGGAACTCTACGGGTCATTAGCAATCAGGATTTATATGGTTACAATAATGTGATATACACTCACCATTGATTAAATGAATGTCTCCATTGTTAAGAGAATTAAATATTAATAAAAATTTCTAATTGATTCAAAAGCAAAAATAGGTTAGTATATGTGATAGATAGTATAAGTTTTTTTTATTATTTTTATTTTTTTGCTCACTAATCGTTTGCGCTTGCTGAGTATTTCTCGCCATTTCGTTGTGCACATAATCATGTTAATGTTCATTCAAATTTTTTCTTTCACAATTCAGCATCACTTTAATTATCTTAAGCTCATTGGCTAAAAATATTAACTGAGGGAGCTCAAGTGAATCAAGATGACTTCCTTTAATTTGTTGCCTCTAATAATTTAAAAACAATTTATTCAGTTTGAATAATTCCTCTCGATCATTATATTTATTGATCTATATAAAGATGAAAATTCATTTTCCCAACCATAAATATGATAAATTTTATAGGAGCGCTATATCTTTTATACCTCATTATCTCTAACTATTATAAAGTGTTGCGTATGAGTAATTATTAACTATTTGACCAATAACCCGTACTCATTAATTTCTCAATAAATGTGTGGCTCTTTTCACTCCAATCTAAAAAATTCATTACGTATTTATACATAGAATGAATGAAGGAACCATTCGGCATAGGGTAGATTTATTTAATTAAAAAGGGTTCAAAAATAGAACAATCAATATTATCCTCCCTCGACGCCATCATTCCAAACACTCTCTCCACTTTACGCAATATACTTTCCTCTGTTAAATTAAAGATCAAACCAAAATTTTAAGTTCTATAGAAAAACAAAATATAGCAATCTTGTGCTTTTTGAATTTTATTATACCACTATGCTGATTTTCTATTAATTCACTGATTATAATTGGATGTCTAATCCATATATCATTATTCTATTCATATTAACTCCATATATTATATATATATATATTATAATATGCCCTATCTACAATGATTATGCAAATTAATGTCTAGATTCTTCAATTATTAATGGTTAATATATACTAATCAGCTCATCTTTTTATATATTTATCTAAGGTCTTAAACAAAGAATGGTCAAACAAATGTGTAATAAAAACATTATTAATAAGCTATCTATGATATATATAATAATACCGCTAATAAAAATGCTATGTAGTATTTTACCGTTTATTTATATTATGACAATCTAATTACATATAATTATTAATACCTTTGATAATAATAATTAAAGTTTTATATTAACTCTTATATATATATATATATTATATATACTACTACACTATTAATTACTCAGTTTTTACCCTATATGCTATTATTTTGTATCTTAATATGAATTTTAATTAGTTACCCATATCCAACTACTACACCTAAACTGTTAACCTATAGTAGTTATTTTTGCTTATATATACCGATATAATATATCCTAAAAACCTAAAGTCTCTCCAAATAATACTGGTACTGAAAAAATATACTTCTAACTATCTCTTTAACGATCTACAAGTGAACATCTACATATCTAGCTCTGCAAAATATATAGTTGATTCATTTATTACAGATATTAATTTCTTCTATTACCATCAAAATCCAAAAACCTTTAAATTAATTGATTATGTAAGCAAAACATATATATATTTTTATATACCTATAACCCGTTTT
>JABUQX010033397.1:137500-145000 GCA_015478945.1 Trachelipus rathkii
TAACTGCGGAATTAAATAGGCATTCCACTAACTGCAATTCCACAACATTTTTCAAATTATCGCAATTGCAATTCCTCAATTTATTTTGGTATTCCGCAATTGAGGAATTGCGGACTTTAACGTATCCTGTCCACCTCTATATATATATATATATATATATATATATATACTATATATATATATATATATATATATATATATATATAACATATATATATATAACTATATACTTCCTTTAACTAATATATCTTATATATATAGGTCAGCCTCCAATTAGATGTCTAAGTAACAAAAACTATGGTGCTTCGTAAAAGCTAGATATGTTTTGAAATCAGCACCCAGTATAGCGGGAGGAAAATGAAGAATAAATAAAAAATAAAAATTAAAGATAAAAAAAAGTAATAATAATAATAAATAAAGAAAAAATAAAATAAAAAGTGAGATAAAAAAAAGTAATAATAATAATAATTCTCTCGTTCCCCCAAATTTTCACGTTCCAAAGTCATGAGTCCCCCAATATTTTCTTTTCAATGTTAAAGCGAACATGCAATTCTAACATACCACACACACACACACACACACACACACACACTATGATAGATAGATGTTCTAGAAATTAAATTTTTTTTTGACCTGACCTGACCTAACCTAGCCTAAACTATATGCAATTTTAATTTTTAATTTTAATTTGGCTTTAATTTTTATTTTTTAATTTATTATTTTGAATTATTTTTAGTTTCCCCTAAAGTATAGTGCCGCTCAAATGAAAACATTTATCTTTAGGTATAATGTTTAAATTAAGTTTTGAAACGTACGATTATAATATTTTTTGGAGTTATTTATTAAAATTAATAATTATTATTTTTTTTTTTTAGTTCTTGCATTACAATGTACTCTAATTTCAATAATATATTAAGTTTTTATGTAGATATAGTGTTTTTTTTAGATAAGGGCACTAATCTAAACACTCGCCATATACACATAAAAATATATATATATATATATATATATATATATATATATATATATATATCTATATATGTATATATATGCTAACTAACTCTTTCTATATATATATATATATAATCAATATATAGTCGGGTGGGGTGACGTTGGTAACTTTGTCTCCCCACTTTCCCCTAATACACTTTTTGGATTTTTTTTTCTGAAAATCAAGGCCCTATAGTAGGTCATAAGCACACAAAAAAAATAATGTAATTCTAATAATCATAGTTTTATTTTTATTAAAGTTTAAATAAAGATCATTTAGACTCAGTTTGAAGGGTGAATCGGACCACCATTTTGGGGTGAATTGGACCATCTTTTTAAATTCCTCTTTATGTAAATTCAATTTTATATTTTAATTTTTACTTAATATATATTGTTTATTATATTAAAAATTAGTAATAAGTAATTAAAATTTTAATAATGATAAATAAAATAAGAATAAATGTGGTGGCTCAATTCACCCCCATTCGTGGGACAAATTTTTACACTTTTTTGAATTCATATTTTCCACATATAAATTTATTTTTATTTAATTTTTACTTAATATAAGTAGCATTTATTATATTTAAATTAGCTATACATATAAAAATGTCAATAATAATAGGCTACACATAAAATACAAAAAAAGGAATAACAATGGTATTTAATTCCCCATCATCAATTTTTTTATTGGGGGATGAATCACAGGTCAATTAAATTCCAGCAACGATTTAACCTATGCACTGTTTGGAACAAATTTAGTTTGCCAGTTTAAAACTAACATACCCAACTGTATACACTGAAAAAAATATATAATTAAAATCTGTCCATAACTTTTCATTTTAAAAAAAACAAAGTTAAAAAAAAAACTTCGCATTTTCAAATGTGTGAAATTTTTAAGGACATTTTATACACTAATTTATTATATTTTTAAAAATATAAAAGATAATCTAAATAAAACTTGTAGTACTTTACCACGATGAGCCATAATTTTTTTTTTTTTTTATTTAGTCACCATCCCTTGAAAACAGACGCCGGATATCGGTATCCCGGCTAATTCTATCCATTATCCACGGCCGGATATCCGGTTAACTTCCAGCCGGATATCCGGTATCCAGTATCCGGCTTCAATTCATATACGGCCATCCTAATATATATATATATATATATATATATATATATATATATATATATATATATATATATATATATATATATATATATACAGTAATATTTAGGGAGACCAAGGACCAGCATATTTATTTTTGTTCAAAAATTTTTAGTATCATATCCGTTAATGATATAAAAGGGTGCAAGTTAAATTAATTTTTATAATTCGTCGCGCTGTCAGGAACAAAATCTCATGAAGTCCATTAGTTAAAAACCAAACCTGAAACCATCAGAAAGAAAATGCAACATTAAATTTCAGCTGACTTTTGAAGAAATGTGTAAGCGCATCTGAATCTGAACGGAGTTAACAAATTCCAAAAATACAGACCCAACATTCTACCCGACCACAGACTTATTATCGCACACCATTTTATACCATTTTTGGATGGTTTAATATCAGCATTAGGAGAGAGGTTTTTAAATTTTCCTTACAATTTGTCATACCGAACGGGTGTAATGTGCCATATGAGAAGATAAAAGATTTTGTAATATTTTACAAGGAAGATCTCGAAAATCCAAATGAAGAAGATTTAGTAAAAGCTGAATGGGATTTATGGAAGTTGAAGCCAGCATCCCTACGGCACAGGTCGCAAAGCCGCAATTGATGAAGACTGGTTCTTGTTCACCAGTCACAATTTCAAATATTTACATCTTGTTGCCAATACTGGCAATTTTACCCGTGTTTAATCTTCGGTAGGAAATAGCTTTTCAACATTAAGACATCTGAAAACCTACTTGAAATACTATTGGAGATGAAGAGACTTACTGGACTTGCCCTCCTCTACATACACCGAAATTCAAATAAAAATTGAAGATGTTTTCTCAGTCTAGGACTTCGCTCACTCTCATGTCAGGAGATTAAATTTAACAATTTAAGTAATAAGATTTTTAGTAATTTATATAAATTCTCCCATTTTTCTTAGGAATTTAATATTTTGTCCTTCCACTTTATATATATATAATATATATATATATATATATATATTTTTATATATATATATATATATATATATATATATATATATATATATATATACTCTATATATATATATATATAACTGCTCTGCTCATATACTGTATATGCTATATAATATATATATAAAGAACGATTTTTTTTGGCCCTCCACGAAAAAAAATTCTGGATACGCCACTGTATATATATATATATATATATATATATATATATATATATATATATATATATATATATATATATATATATAACATATATAGTGATATATATATATATATTCTTTATATATATATATATATATATATATATATATATATATATATATATATATATATATATATATATATATCAGGGTTGAGTTCAAGTACATTTTTCAAGTACAAGTAAAAGTACAAGTACTCTAGAATTGTTCAAGTACAAATTTACCTGCAAATTGCTCTAGAATTTGTTGTTCAGAAGTACAAGTACAAATTTACAAATTACATGTATGAATTTTAGTAGGAGGTACAAAATTGCTTTATGAAAACTTGCATGTAATATATAGATATATATGTATATATATGTATTATAGCAACAATATATATATATATCTATATATATATATATATATATGTATATATATATATATATAATATATATATATATAATATAATAATATATATATAATATAATATTATATATAATATATATGCTGTAATAATATATATATAATAATATAATATGTATGTATGTAATAATATATATGTAATAATATATCCATCATCATCATCATCACACCACACCCCACATCTTTCCCCAAGACTGGAGGCAAGGTGCGTAACATATACCGAAACATAAAATGGTAGAATAATGTGAAACAAAGTGAAAGAAGCCGACCTTACCGCCCCACCAGTGGGTAGACTCCTCGCAGTCCAGAAAAAATCACCCCTAGAGCTTCCACAGAGACCATGAGGATGACCTCTGTCGTCAGTATTGGGGGTTCATTCCTTAGCCAGGTGGGCTGCAGCCTTATACCTCCTCCCACAAAAACCCACATTTGCCTGTTATACTGCTTCTTCTCGCCTCTGCCAAACTCACATTTCTCATCCAGGCATTCCTTTTGACTCATTCCACTTTTTCGGTCTCCCAATCGGTCGATTCCCAACACACCCCACCACTACATCCACCGACCGTCTGTCATCATCCCTTTCCCACTGACCAAACCATCTCAGCTTTCATTTATTCTCTCATTTTTAATCCAACCAACTCTCTAATACGTTCATTTCCTCATTTTATCAATTTGCTTTTCACACCTAACACGCCATAAGATTGTCCATCTGAACACATTAAGATCTTTACCTCTTATTCAAACCATTGTCCCTACTATGCATTAACACGAATTTGGCTGCTTATGCCCATACGCGCTAACCAGGACTATTGCATCGGCGCTTTGATTCTATATAGCAGTTTAACTCATAATGCCATAGGCATTCACAATTTTCTACTACTCCGTAAATGCACTGTACTCTAGTGAAACATATGTCTAAATGTTTGAATTGGACACTTTATTATCACCATCTAACATAACTTCTTTTCGATTATATATATACGGCCTGTATATATTATCCACGGTGTTTGTGTTTTTCAAGACCTTTCTTTTGCACTTTACCCAGAATCACTCTCTTTGCTAATTATATCCAGGCACTATATCTTCCCCAGTTTCATAAAACAAAGCAGTAATCGTCTCTAGCATAATGAGTGCGAGGAATCTTCTCACTCTAATATTATAAAGCGTCAGTTCTGTATATCTTACATCTTTACCTCTAATTCTTTACCTCATCACTTTCTTGGGTTAGTTAATGTGGGACTATTTTTATATTTGACCTTCATCCACGTCCATATTATAACATGTTAAGCATAATCACTTTCCGACTCTTATTCGCACACGCTACTTTATGCGTCATACATACTACTTTTGATTCTATTCAGAAGCTTACCACCAGCGCTTTACCATATCCCACTAACATATATATTAATCCTATTATACACGTCTGTTGCAAAAATCATAAATCTAAATACAATTTATTGTTCTTCTCCCTCATTTTATTTTCTAATCATTTGTTTCAATGTACGGATTTGATCCCACACATCCTCTACCACTTCTAAACACCTTATTCTTCCCAAATTAGTTCTTCACTCATTCGACACACTCTTTCCAAAATACCAATATATATCTTCCCTACAACCATCAATAAACTAATTACCTATAATACCTACAGTTACCTTTTTCCCCTTACCTTTATATAAAGGTACTAATATTGACCTCCACTCCAATCCCTCGGAACTACATCACACCCTCCATAAACGTTTTGTTATACAACTTCCAAAAAATCCAATGAATCACCATCTCGCCTATATATATATATATATATATATATATATATATATATATATATATATATACTACTATATATATATATATATATATATATATATATATATATGCTATATATATAAATATATATACCTTATATATTACTATATATATATATATATATATATATATATATATATATTATATATATATATGGCATATATATATATATATGTATATGAAATATGTATATATGTAATAATATATATATATATCTTTCATATATATATAATAACTATACTATATACTGCTGTATATATATATAATATACTCTTTATATCTTCTTCTTTCTATATATATATATATATTTATATATATATATATATATATATATATATATATATATATATATATATATATATATATATATATATATATATATATAACTATAATATATTATATATATATATATATATATATATATATGTATATATGGGCCTATATAATATGGTTTTTGTGGGGTGAATCTGAAGAAGGAAGAGAGGTTGCTTGAGGATTGGTAGAAATTTGGAGAAGGGTGTGTAAAAGGATGTGTTTAAAAGTAAACGTAGATAAGAGTAAGGTTATGGTTATGAAGTGAGGACAGTCACTCAGTAGTTATTAGTTATACTGATAATTTAGCTGGAACAAAGTATTGACTTAAGCTATATACATATATATATATATATATATATATATATATATATACTGCTCTGCTATATATATATATATATATATATACTATATATATATATATAAACAACAACATATATTATATATATATATATATATATATATATATAACCTATATATATATATATATATATATGCATAACATATATATACTCTTTCTTTCTTCTTACTATATATATATATATATATATATATATATATATATATATATATAATATATTTGGACAAAAAGAGAACGGATGATACCGAGTGTAGTAGGTAAGTTGTGAATTGCAGGAAGGAGGCTGGTGTGGTGGATGTAAAGAGACTAGGTCTTCTTGAGTGCGCTAGTGTCTTGCGTGATGGTAAGTTGTTACCTGTGTTAATGTATAGTAATGAATAGTGGTCTGGAATAAGAGGCATAGATCCAAAAGAGTACAATGTGTTCAGATGGACAATCTTAGGGACGTGTTAGGTGTGAGAAGAATTGATAAAATGAGGAATGAACGTATTACAGAGTTGTATGGGTATGAAAAAAAGGATAAATGAGAATAAATGAAAGAAATATGTTCAGATGGTTTGGTCATGTGGAAAGAATGGATGATGTAGTGGTTGGTTAAGCGGATGTATAGTGGGTGAGTGTTTGGGAATCGACTGGCTGGGAGACCGAAGAGAAAGTGGATTGAGTCAGCAAAGAATGTCTGGAGGAGTGAAATGTAGAGGTTTGGCAGGGGCGAAAAAGTTCATAATAGGAAGTAAATGGCAGGGGTTTTTGTGAGGGTGCCTGGTTGTGGCCCACCTGGGCCAAGGGATGAACCCCATTACAGCGAGATACCGCCGTAAGGCTCGTCTAAGCTCTGAGGTGGATTTTTTTGTGTGTGAGTTCCACTAATAGGTGAGAGGCAAGGCTCGGCTTTCTTTCGACTTTTCTTCTGCACTACTTTTCTGTTTCTGGGTACATGTTGCACCTTACCAGTCTTAGGGCTAAAGGTGGTTGATAAATATATATATATATACATATATTCTATATATATATATATATATATATATATATATATATATATATATATATATATATATATATTCTTTAAGACATTCATAAATGGAAATTTATTTAGAAAACATTTATAAAAAATATTAAAAATCATAAATACGTAGGAAGAGCCCACATAAAGAAAATAAAAATATTAGTAAGGATTAAAGAAGTACTTGCAAGAAATTATAGGCTTTACAAATTACCAGGGTACAAAGGCTCAAAGTACAGAGTACAGGGTACAAGTACAGTGGTTTCAGACTACAGAGTACA